>JAQFZC010001692.1:0-27650 GCA_034695205.1 Dicyrtoma fusca | reverse complement strand
TGTTTTGAAAAAGTGCTATTTACTAGTTTTGGCTGTTTTGAAAAAGTGCTATTTACTAGTTTTGACCGTTTTGAAAAAGTGCTATTTACTAGTTTTGGCTGTTTTGAAAAAGTGCTATTTACTAGTTTTGGCTGTTTTGAAAAAGTGCTATTTACTAGTTTTGACCGTTTTGAAAAGGTGCTGTTTACTAGTTTTGGTTGTTTTGAAAAGGTGCTATTTACTAGTTTTGACCGTTTTGAAACAGTACTTTTATAGAATTAGACACTTTTTTAAAGCTTTCTTTCCATGGTTCCCCAGTTCCGAATAGGTTAAACTATACCCACGTTTTTACTTTCAAAGTGCAAAACATGATTTCTTTAGTCCACAATAATAGCCCACAATATTAGATTTACTATTTCGAAAATGGCAAAAATGTTATAATGCATCTTCTGAAAGCTTAAAATACAAAAATAAAAGATATTACAGCAAGTTTTTCTATGAGGAAATAATTGGCAGGCCCCATGCTTTTGAACTACAACAATGGCAGTCTTTTGAGGTTTTCGTCTCGTAAAATCCTATTTTCTTACGTAATAATGTAAACAATTTAAATGTGCCACTCTGCGTCCACTCAATGCCATTCTCGTAGGGCCATTTACTACGATGCGATGTGAAGTGCGTAAGTATTTTGGTGTGTGCCTTGCGGTACCACAATTCTCCAATTATTAGAATTTAATAAACAAGTAAAATATACTAACAACTCTTTAACACAGAGCAAAATAAAGCTTGGCCATTAAATCTATGGAAATGTGTTACCTTGTCTTGGGAATGGGACTGGGGAACTGCACATGAAAGGGACAGATAAATGAAACTGAAACTAGTGGCTTTTGACTTGGCCACTTTTTTTTTTTTTGAATTTGACTCTGACTTGACTAGGCAGTCTGGAATGATGTATGTAATGGGGCCTCACATCTTCCTTTTCATGGAGTGCATCGTGGAGAATTTGTAAAAAAAAAACCAAATGGCAACCGAGTCCACACGAGCTCACTAATCTTAAGGAGCATAAAGTGTTTTCTGCAGTCAGAGTCTCCCCAGCATCCCATACATATCATTATCATAATCTAATGTGTACGGATGTTAACTCGGTGCTAATATGTCTTGTGTAGACCCTGGTTAAAGAAGCAAAGTAGCACAAGTTCAAAATTTAAAACGTATTGGCAAATGGACTTCAATAGGGAATCTTCTGGTTTAAGCTGATTGTGAGCTATGAGATTGATTATCCAAGTATTTTATGTACACAAATTGCACTACAATTTGTTAAAAGTATTTTTAAATCATATTTTCCTTGTTTTAGTACATGTAATATACTGTTTTTGGGCATTTTAAAACATGTACCTAGTATCATGTATTGTATATTTTTTAAAATGCAAAATCGTGTTTTGCACATTTTCCAAACGTCAAAATCGTGTTTTACACCTTTTCAAGAAGTCAAAATCGTGTTTTGCACCTTTTTAAAAAGTCAAAATCGTATTTTGCACCGTACTAAAAATGTAAAATCGTGTTTTGCACCTTTTCAAAAAGTCAAAATCGTATTTTGCACCTTTTTAAAAATGCAAAATCGTGTTTTGCACCTTCTGAAAAATGCAAATTTGCATTGCAACCTTTTCAAAAATGCAAAAACTTATATTTCACCTTTTCAAAAAGTCAAAATCGCCTTTTTGCACCGTTTCATAATTGCGAAATCGCATTTTGCACCGTTTCAAAATTGTAAAATTTTATTTTGAATCTTTTCAAAATGTAAAATCGCATTTTAGTCCCTTCCACAGCCTTGTACAACACTATTTTTGACTCTTTAAAAAATTGTAAATATGGCCATTCCCAGCATTATAACGCATCGAACTGGACATTTTTCTCTTTGCCTGTCTGGCTGTCATTAATTAATTTTGCCTCTTAAGCATCGCCATGTTTTCTACCTGCGTGCCGTACACATGAATATCCATACAAATGGACTTGTAAATAAATGGAGAACGTGGTTTGCACTGGTACTTCATTAATAGCTTCATAACTCAGTCCGTACTGTAGCGTCTCAAGTATTTATTCGAGATTAAGTCTCGCAGTAAGAATACAGTAATGGTCGCCCCAAGTTCATTCAAGGCGTCTCATTTCCACTTTTTTTTTACCTTTTTAACTTTTTTTTTACTTCTTTTACTGGGGACATTATCAATTGCAGTGCTCATTCTCAACGGCGGGACTCTTTCTTCTTCCTCTTCTGACCGTTTATTTCATCAATGCACTTCCAGCCGTGTCTCTTACTATTAACTCATTTCTGTCCCATAATCTTCAGCTGCTTTCCATTCCAGCCAACACAGCTTTTTTTCGCCTGTACGAAAGAGCTCTTCATATATTACGTTGTTGTACAGCTTACAAAATAGAAAAATATTACCATTTTAAAAAATGTACCTAGTTAATTGCCCCTACTGTAGCATTTACTAATCTTTGCTCTTTTGACCAGACGTCCAGTGAAAGTTTTTGATGAAAGACACCGCTTGAGCGTCCACGACACAAAGTATAAAACTCTATCATTAATTTCCCGTGTGCTATTTATTGGACAGTCTGAGGGCTGAGCACTCACGACCTTATTATAAATGGTGGTGATGTTGTTGATTACATATTTCACGGGCTTTTTAAAATTATCACCTTGCCAAACTGTATGAACTTGAGCTGTTGAATAATTTTAATGACCCCACCTAAAAACATGCCTTCTTTCTTCACTCACTTCCATCTCAGATTTATAGCTCAAGAGCAGCTTCTACATGTACTAATTTGTGTGTGTGTGTGGATATGCATTTACCAATCACCTACTTATATTTTTTGTGTGTAGCTCTGTCGTATGTACAGTGTTAGTCAATTGAGTGCTCTCTTGTTCCATTCACTTTTCTCAGCTTTCACCAACAAAAACCCTGCCATGGAATGAACGTGATCGTTAAAGCCGTACATGTGGCTGTTGTATGTAGCCTTGCATATGCGGGTATCTAGGAAACCCGGGAAATCCATATGCAGCATTCCCTTTTTCAGCTCAAGTACTCCGAGATCTAGAGATCTTACGGCTTTGGATTTGAATGCAAAAATGTGAAGAGAAGAATTCCTACGAGTGAGTGTACGAATTTGAAAATACACGAATTTAGAAATCTCTTATCTCTTCAATAAAAGCCTCCAAGCAAATTATCCCTATATGGATGCAGATACTAGATGCATACACATATCGTTAGTGTAGATGCAGTTGGTTCTAAGGACCACAATCTGGCGACCGACTATTTTGCATCTTCACTACCGATATAAATATATAGTATGCTATAGTTGAGAATATTGGTATATTGGCATACATATTTGTGTTGAACAAGGGCAAAAATAAAATAAAATCGTACATGGAAAGCCACAGTAGTGTGGTTGACTGACTTGACTTGCCTTGACTGGGAAAAGAACGACGAAATAAGAAAAATACAGAAAATCAAGCGAAGAAAGCCGGAGCCGAGCCTCCATTTCCTCCCAGACGGTCACAGTCTGTTGTAGATATAACTAGCATTGAATAGAGAAATAGAAGGGAAAGCTCACCGTCTAAGGAGCAAAATGATGTAAGTTTCAATAATTCTAAAGATTTGCCTAACCTTGTCTTGGCCTTGGTGCTACTGCTTATACCATTTTGCCTCTTCTGCCAGGAATTGTCACGAACCCACTACGTCAGCACAGTGTGACTGTGAATGGAGAGTTGAGGTGGAAATCAAAAGATGCCCAAATCTCCTTCTTTTTGCACTCGATCAACCGTCAAACTTGTTCATCATTTTTGGTTTTCACTCCTCGTCTGCTCCTCTGATTTGGATTTCCTATTTTACATCTATTATCGCGTCTTGTCTTTCACACTCGACTTTTGGTTTTGGCTTTGACTGCCATGTGTGTACCTATTCCTGTCTGTCTTTTTAACTTTTACTGAATCTCTAAAGCGCTATTTATCTCGTCTGTATTATTATTTTTTTTTTGAACTTATTTAGAATCAAGTACAACCATTGCTTTTTTCTAAAAAATACATACTGGGCGTCGGGTCGTTTTGTTCGTTCTCCCGGAAAAACAATCTTTGGAAAAAAAAGTAAAATCCTGCTGTACACTGCATCATTATTCATCGCTTACGATTAGCATTAGTAATTATCTGTTACTATGTACTCCGGTATTATCCCACTGTTCGTTAAAAAACGTTGTAAATTGTGTTTCGGATAGTAAGAAAAAGAGAAATATGGAGAATGAGCGAGTATATGTATCTAGTGTCTATACCTATAACCTCTCTGTGGAACTTTTGGGAATTTTACTTTTACTCGGTTTCCCTATAGGAAATGATCTGCGCTGTTGGTTTCCAGTTGTATTCATATTCATACATTATTATTCTCAAGTACGTCCCATTTATCCTGCTTCATGGAAAAGCCTCCTCATGACCATAATAAGTGAGAAGAAGGTGGTTATGAGCTAACTAACACCGCAGAGCCATAGTGCACGAGAGAGAGAGAGAGAGAGAGAGAGAGAGAAATGGGGAGAGAGTGAGCGTGGAGCATTCATCATTGCATCCCATGCTGTTTTATATATGTTCAGGAAGGCCAATTATTTCACACAAACAGCCGCCCCTTACACATCCAATTATAACACTTCATACTTCACACTTTCCTTCGCCTTCCCTCAGCCTCGTGAACTGGAGCACACACACACACACAAGGAGTAAAAGCAAAGCACGTGGATACATGGCACTATATGATGTACATACAAAATGCCAAACCCCCAAAAAGGGAAAGAATCGTCTGCATACTCACGTGCAAGCTCATCTTCTCATAGAAATCTTGAAAAACTCACAAATTCTGTCGAAACTTACTGTAAGCAATGAGGGAATCAAAACGACAGAAACAACAACAAAAAATGTGAATTACTACGAGAAGTATTACTTATACTGTATACGAAATACGAAATTTAACTTAAAAAAAGCATCTTCATCTTATTTTAATCTAGCCCTGCCTTGCCTCCAGCAGCAGTAGCTAATGCAGTTCCATGGGAACAAGACAAATGACCGATGTTAGCTGTACATTTAAATGCAAAACATTCTTTAACCTATCTAAAACTACTACACACCATGAAAAGAATGCTTTAAAAAAGTGTTGATATTACAAATACACTCTCCAAAATAGTGTCAAAACTAACAATTCACATTGTCGAAAGAGAAACAATCCAAGAAATTAACACTTTGAAAAAGGTCAAAGTGGAAAATATACTTTTCAAAAACAGTCAAAACTATGTATAATTAACCTATTCGGAACTGAGGAACCATGGAAAGAATGCTGTACAAAAGTGTTTAATTCTATAAATTAACTTTTTCAAAACGGGCAAAACTAGAAAATGACACCTTTTCAAAACGCTCAAAGCCAGTAAATAACACTTTTTCAAAACTGCCAAAACCAGTAAATGAAACTTTTTCAAAAGGGTCAAAACTAGTAAATAACACTTTTAAAAGGTCAGAAAACTAGAAATTGCATTTTTCAAATGGTCAAAAGGAGAAACTACCATTTTCAAAAACGTTCAAAACTAAGTAAGTATATTACCGTTTCGAAAAGGTTAATATTTTCAAAAGCGTCTTAAAGTAGATAAGTAACCGTTTCAAAAGGGTTAATGTAGCTTCTATTTTTTAGCGCACAACAAATTCTTGTAATTTATGAAAAGTTCATACTAATAATTCCGTAGGTGCTATACAGACTGTATACAAATAATTTTGCAAAGCACAACTTGCACATATGTTTTGCGCCTCTTCAAAATACATGCATATTGCACTATTTTTCAAAACCAATAAATTTTAGCGGCTCTTTCATTGTGCTATGAAATATAATTGCAAATTCATCACTTTGTTCTTTTTCGACCACAATACATTGAAGAAGACGGGGATTCAGAGAGTAGAAGTGTTTTTTGAGAAAGCAAGAACTTAGACTATGGCAACATGTAATAGTTGTGTACACTATAATAATTGTAATTTTATTGTAGCACCGGACGGAGTAGAAAAAGGAGAAAGATGTAGAGACAGAGATGCAGAATGACGAAGAACAAAGCGAGTCAAAGCACACGCAAGCCAGAGACGTGGACCCCACAGGACACCCGCCAAACAATTTCCTATTTACAATTTACATAGAAGAGAGAATCCCAAAGCAACGTGTGGCCCGACTGGACGTACGTATGTGTGTCTGCCTCCTATGCATTGTTTACTCGATGCAAAAAGCTTTTTAAAGAGAGCTCGACCAGAATTTTCCCAGTGACAGTGCCACCATGTAATTATCATTATTTCCGTTGACAATCTCGTAAGCCCACGCCATGCCATTGCACTTCACTCATGTAAATTACTGTAACTACGACAAGGACAGTGACAACGAAACTCTGAAGCAACCACCAAACGACACATACATCATCTCCTTTGTCAAGGCTCTCTCTCCTTCCATTTACTTCCATCCACTTCCACAGCCCAATAATAATGCTCTTCCCAAGTTTTGTTCCCCATTCAAAAACTCAAAACTTGCCCATGATTAATGAAGAGGAGCCAGCAGAATACATGTACATATGTCCGTGGAGAAGATTCTGTAGAGATGTATGTATGTACATACATAGGTAGGAAGGCACATTCAAATAAAACAAAGACGCCTGCTGCATGTGGGTTTAAAAAATATATACCGTTTGTTACTATGTACTTGGCCATAATGTACTATACAAGCAGTGCACTCCGTGAATTCAAAATTACAAAATTTCAAACCAGCAAACATAACCATGTAGATGTAGTAGGCTTTGTCCTTCCCGCAAAAACTTTATTATTAAAGGAGAAGAATGCATGTGAGACATCACATAAATAATTATGCGCACAATCACAGTCGTAATTACTGCAACCCTCTCTCGTGCCAAGCATTAGGAGACCGGCTCGTGCCATCTTCAATGTGTGTCTGTGTGTAGCACATTTTACAATTTGAGCTGAAACAAGGCTCTTATAAAGGCTTATTGTTGTAGATAATACGCTTACACGTTTTTCAAAAACACAAAGCACGTGATTGTGATATTTACCTTTTTAAGAGTGTAAAAGGTGGTATTTACACATTTTCAAAAAGCAAGAATCGTACTTCTACCGTTTTTAACAATCAAAAATACTTAACTACGGTATTGTAAGCGTTTGAAGGAGCCCAAAACACTCTCACACAATACTTCTGTAATGTTTTTCAAGAAAATAAAATGAAGAATTTGTACTATTGATAAACATGCAAAACATGATATTTGCGTGTCCTAGAATGCAATTCCGTTTTTGCACGTTTTGAGAAAGACAAAACATAATTAATGCCTACCTTTTAAAAGTGCAAAATGCCGTATGTGAGTTGTCTAGAATGCAAAATATGCTATTGACGTGTTTTCGACAAGCCTAAAGCACTATATTAACGTTTTCAAGATTGAAAAATATGACATTTATACTTTTGTAAAAGTACAAAACATGCTATTTGCGTTTTTATATTTAAACAGTAGAAATGCAAACCACGTTGAAAATGTCCAAACAGGCAAATGAAATTACAACTGAAATGTCCCTCGTTTGCACCAAACATGCATTATTTTAAATTTTACAAGCAGCAAATTAGTCCTTTGTGATCCGTTTAGATATCTGTTTTGTGTACAAATTGAATTCAAACAAGTCTCAATCTGCACACTCTCTTAGTCCCCAGTACAAGGATATCCAAAATGCAATGCAATGTGCAATGCAATGAACGGGAAACTACAAGCAACTTCCACAGAATTCCAACTATTCGCTGACAATGCATTTTTTTCTCAAAAGCACCACCACCACCCTCCATAGCAATAGCAATAACACCAACAACAACAGCAACAACAAACGATCGAAAACTACAAGTCAATCAGCAAGTGTACTGTGCACCGAGACGCCTGCCTTTTGAGGACCCGAGAATGAAAAATTATTCTGACCCAAAATACCAATACATAATACCGTCGCTTTTTCATTCATTCATTCTCTCAGTCAGTCCAAAAGGACGTGGAAGAAAGGGCAAAGTCAAAGGCAGAGCCAAGCCCGATAAAAATAAGTGACAAAGACGTGTGAAAATCTGTAAGTGGAAATGTCACAGTCAATATTGAACGGTACAAAAAGGCAAAAGGGAGCTTTTGCACTGGCTTGGCTCTCTATACCTTCGGTTTTGGCTTTGACTCTGCCTTTGGCATTTGCCTATACCTATGTATACCTAGTCAATGCAATGGAGGCGAACGAACTAACACACGTGGCTGGAGAGCTGGATAATTTATTTATCTCCAATGACAAAGTTCCATGATGGATAAAGGAAAGAAGAAGAAGAAGAAGAAAAAAAACGCAAAAGGAAATACCTTGAATTGAATGCATAGAGTAAAGATATTTATAATAAACATGGGTCCTATAGGACTCCTATAGGACCCATGTCCTATAATAGGAGTGCATAGCCATTGTACTTGTGACTTTGGGTTCCCTTCCTATTTTCATTTCCTTGTCGACTTGTCTATTCTCCCCGTCACCTCATTTAATATTATCTCCCGCATTTCCCTCGCCTGCATTATGTAACCCAGCGTATTATCTGCGTGGGGGCTACAGCTCTATTTATATTTTGACAGTATGGCCCGAGATAGTGTAGGTCCAACTTCCGCTCTGAGCCCAGACACAGCGTAATTTCAAAACAGTACACAATGCCAACTCTCCAAGTGTTGATAAGGAAACAAAATGAGGGTAAAAAGTGTCAAAACCGAAGATGGACGTTTTTGTACGGGTCAGACAAGTTCTATTGCTACACATAATAATTATGAAGTCAGTCCTTTCTTCGATTGACAGTTCAAATTTGATAATATTTTTATTTTTAAACCTTGTAAGCCTTTTAAACGGAAATACTTTTGCATCTTTTTTTAAAAGTGTCGACTTAGGTATCTATATAATTAGTTTTAAGGGTTTTGAAATCACTCATTTCTTATTTTACACCTTTTTAAAAATGCTGATTTCTATGTACTTCTGGCATGTTTGAAAATGTTAAATTTTAGTTTTGATGTTTTTTAAAATGTTCAATTTTAGTTTTGTTTTGATCTTTCTGAAAATGTTAATTTAAAGCATACACACTAAGCAACCTTATGGTTTGCCAGTTCTGAATAGGTTAACCTTTTCGAGACGGCAATTTATTAGTTTTCGACCTTTTTCAAAATAGTAATTTTGTTAGTTTTGGTCTTTTTGAAAGTTTTAATTTCTAAGTTTAGTCGTTTTTAAAATGTTGAATTCTAGTTTTGATTTTTTTGAAAGTGTTAATTTCTACTTTTACTCTCTTTTGAAAATGTTGAATTCTAGTTTCCATCTTTTTACAAATGTTAAGTTTTAGTTTTTGCGCACTCTTTGAAAATCTTGGATTCTATTTTGGATCTTTTTGAAAGTGTTCATTTCTAGTTTTACACTGTTTTGAAAATACGAAATTCTAATATTGATCGTTTTGAAAATGATATTTTTAGTTTTTAGCATTTTTTGAAAGCTCAAATTTGTATTAAACAACTAAACACGTCACAATCTTCATGGTTTGCCCGTTCCGAGTAGGTTAACAAGCAACTTAAATCGTTAGCGTTGAAAAGGTGGGGAAAGTACTACTAGAATGTAATAATGTACAGGTAATGGTGTTTTAAATTAATTAAACTGTCCGCCCAAGGAGATGGGCTAATAATTTCAATCAAATCTTTTTAAAAAAATGGATGATGCCGATGTTGATGTGGATTTGGATGGCAATGGTGATGGCATGGCATGACATGGGTCACTTAAACTTGGAATTTTACCGGGAAAGCACATCTTTCTCGCTCTCTTCGTGTCTTTTTTCTCCATCTTATCGAAACCAAGAAGCGTATAGTATAGTGAATGTGGAGCTATAATGAGCTATATGAATGAGGCTGTGCATAAAAGATGATAAATATAAGGTCGGTTGAGAGACTGGAAGCCGAAGGATGCATGCTTAGAGACGATTTATAGTTGAGAGACGATAATTGAGTTTCTATTGTGTACAGGATTCTTTTGTTGAGGGTAAGTTGAAGAAAAGGCGAGTGGAACGGGGAAAATGGCATTATCTTTTAAATGGGTTCATAACTGCTTCAACATGACCGAGAGGACCCACCATTTATTTTGTCAAGTTAGTTCAATGAAATGAAAGTCCCAGCTTTTTCACTTACTTCCAAAAAACCAAACCCCCCATCCCATCCCCCCTCAAAAAAAAATAAAGAAAAAAAATCCCAAACCACATCACACCATGGCGTGTCAAGTGTTATATAACAGCGGGCTGTACCGTATAGTAAAAGTGCTTTCTGTATTCCGGTCCTATTAGGGGCATTCCAAATGTTACGATGGACTATTGGGTTAAGTTTAGACTTGTAACCTTTTCGAAACGGTAGTATATATTACCTATCTAGTTTTGCAGCTTTTGGAAAGCGTTACGTTCTGTTTTTGAACTCTTTGAAAGTGTTACTTTTCAGTTTTAAAACCTTTTAAAAATGGTGATTTCTAGTGTTGACCTTTTTGAAAGTGTTTGCATCAAGTTTTATACCTTTTTCAAAATGTTGATTTCTAATTTTGACCTTTTTGAAAGTGTTTGTTGCACTTGTTTTGACCTTTTTCAAAATGTTGATTTCTACTTTTGACCTTTTTGAAAGTGTTTGTTGCACTTGTTTTGACCTTTTTCAAAATGTTGATTTCTAGTTCTAACCTTTTAGAAAGTGCTAACTTCCAGTTTTACAGCTTTTTGAAAGCGCTAATTTCCAGTTTTGACCTTTTTGAAATTGTTAACTGTAAATTCAAAAATTTCAAAGAAGTTTTTACGCCCAAAACATGATATTTCAAACTTCTCCAAAAAGTCAAAGTAGCAGGCATTGTATTACCACGTTTGCAAAAGGATAGCCAGTCAGGAAATCTGCCAGAACGTCAAAACGTGAAATTAATATTTTCAAAAAGTGTAAAGCAATAATTACAAAAACTGCCTTATTACGCTTTCAGTTTGTGCAAAGTAAAAGAAAGTCAACAGTTTATAACTGCGTAGCAGCGTAGCAATTGGACAGCCCCATAAAAAGTCTATTAGCATTACCACCAACTCTGACCAACCTTTCGGACTTGTTTGTCTCACTAAATAGACAAATAGAGTAAAAGTCTGAGTTGGAGTGGGAAATATTTTTTCCCTTTATCCATATGAACAACTAACATAAATATTATGGTCATGGCTCATTCATTGATGAAAAACGTTGGTACTTGCTGGTATAATGGACATCCATTTCTGGTTCTGGTACTTATTATTATAACTAACTAGCATGGCTGAATTGAATCTACTGTATGTATTACGTCATATTTTGAATCTTTACCCCAAAAGAACCAAAAGAACCGAACCCACACAACAATTCAGCCATTCAACAACAATCCATTCGTCCATCCCCATCCATTATAGGGCCGATTGTGTGAGGCGACAGACTAAAGGCGTTTGTTATTCTTACATCATTTACAATTACAACTAAAGCTTCTCCTAAGTACCCATCACATCCCCGTATCATTACCATCTTCACAAGGACCAGTCTTTATAGTATTGCCCAGTCACCAGTACCAGTACCAGTCCTTTCAACTTCCTTGGTGAGAGCCAGCAGTAATTTCCCTAGCTTTCAAATTCAATAAATTTCAAAAGAAATATATAAACCATTGCATTGCCACAAGTGCACTGTGCAAGTGCAAGTGCAACCAAACAAAACACAAAAATAACCACCAACAACGAAAAGAAACGGAACGAAAGGGAATCCCATGGCAATGCCATGCCACCCTCCCTTATAAAGAGAGGAAGTACTTAGTCATTATATTGAAGCTCCATGTGATATTATTTATAGTCTCCCTTGTATTTTTGTATTTTTTGTACACAAAACAAAATTTAGAAGAAAGAGAAGGGAAAAAAAGGGAAATGCTTTTAAAAATGTTGCAAGGTTCACTAATATAATGTAATAACAATAATCGTAATAGTAATACTGCCTCACTGCAAGTACCTTCATGGGGATATCAAGTAGGGTATTGTAGTAATAAGAATAATTGTTTTCGCCCATGCTTTCGCTATAGCAGAACGGCTAGGCTTGGTTTGGGGCCTACAACAATATTATGTTTTTAAAAAGATTCTAAAAAATATGATTATGATTAGGGTAAAATAGCGAGTGAAATTCATGTGATTCAAAAGGGAAAAACTCAAATTCACTTTTTAAAATTGGCCAAATATGTATGTATTACACACAAACACTGACAGGAACACGTTTTAAAAAAAGTCAAATCTTAAAAGGTTATGAGCTTTTTTGAAATTTCGCAACAATGTTGTAACCTTTAACCTTTTCGAAACTATAATACGTCTAGTTTTACATCTTTTTAAAAGTGTGGGTTATTAGTTTTGACCTTTTTGAATGTGTGCATTTCTGGTATTGCCCTTTTTGAAAAAGTTAGTTATTAGTTTTTCAACTTTTTAAAAATGATAATTTCTAGTTTTGACCTTTTTGAAAGTTGAAGTTACTAGTTTTGACCTTTTCTAAAGTTGTAATTTCTAGCTTTGACCTTTTTGAAAGTTTAATTTACTAGTGTTGACCTTTTTTAAAGTTGTACTTTCTAGTTGATGTTTTTGAAAAAACTGAGTTCCTAGTTTTACATCTTTTTGAAAAAGGTAATTTCTAGTTTTTGACCTTTTTTAAAGTTGTAATTTCTAGTTTTGACATTATTGAGAAAGTTATTTTGTAGACTGCACACTTTTGTAAAGCATTATGAACTTCCATGGTTTTCCAGTTCCGAATAGTGCAATTTATGATTTTCTCCCATTACTATGGAGCTGCACACACGATTTTTACAATTTTTCCGAGCGGTACTTGTAACGATTGAACAGTCCCTTACAGATTGCATATAAGATTGCGACTGCGAGCGATTGCCCAGAAAAAGAATGAACGCATTTAGATTTTGGATTTATTGCAGGGCTGTTCATAATTTCCCTGTCAAACGGTGTGTGTGCTGTATGCCTGGTCTTCATAATTCTCTGTACAGTCTATTCTATGGCAGCATCCCAAAAATGGCCGTAAGGAATGTCATGTTTCATTTTTAAATGACTGCCCATTTGAGAAGGTGATAGAAGAGTCATTAGGGGAATTGAAAGGGAGGATTTCTCTTCCTTTCCTTTCTTCCCTTCACCGCACCCACCCACGCGCACTCCTTTTTATTTCCCATTTCTTACATATTATTCTCAATGAGCAGCAGAAGCATAGCAGCAGCAAGCCAGCTTCAGCTGTGAAAAATAAAGAAGTTGTGTATGGCTGAGGCTGATACGGAAACTGATAGGGATATCCTATAGGAAAAAATCAAATTAAATCTGACTCGTTTCTTGTGACGACAAGTAGGTTTTGAAAATTAAATTAAAAGTCTTCCCAGTCTTCACCCACACATGGTCAGCATAGCTACATACATAGTACAGTGGAGTCATAAAGTTTCCAAAGCTCACAATTTCCTTCTCTCTCCAAATACAGTCAAATGAATTTTAATTGAAAAATAAGGAGATTCCATGTAAAACGTGAGAAACAATGAAATAAAGTATACACATGGACCTTTGTAAGGTACTAGGTAATTTGTTCACTTGTCGATTCGGTATCTTTAACTTTAACCTCACAACAGCCACAAAAACAACAAGAACCCGAAATTGCAACACCACGACCAACACATAAAAAAGGTGTACATCCTAACACACTGTAAATTCCCAGATTAAAATTGATAAGCCAAAATATCTAATTAGGTTTTACAAAAATTATTTTTTTACCTACTCTCTACCAGCTTTACCTTTTCGCAACGGTACTACATCTATGTTTTTTACATCTTTTTCAAAGTGTCAATTTACTGTTTTATCCTTTTTTAAAGGACTAATTTCTTGTTTTACACCTTTTTGAAAATGTTAATTTATTGTTTTACACCTTTTTGAAAATGTTAATTTATTGTTTTACACCTTTTTGAAAATGTTAATTTATTATTTTACACCTTTTTGAAAATGTTAATTTATTGTTTTACACCTTTTTGAAAATGTTAATTTATTATTAATTACATTTTTGAAAATGTCAATTTATTGTTTTACACCTTTTTGAAAATGTCAATTTATTGTTTTACACCTTTTTGAAAATGTTAATTTATTGTTTTACACCTTTTTGAAAATGTTAATTTATTGTTTTACACCTTTTTGAAAATGTCAATTTATTGTTTCGACCTTTTTAAAAGTCTTAGTTACTGGGTTTGAACGCTTTTGAAAATGTTCTTTCGAGTTTTGACCGTTTTGAAAAAGTTAATTTCTAGAAAAAGCTCTTTTGTAAAGCATTCTTTCCATGGTTTGCCAGTTGCGAATAGGGTCAAAAAGTGTAAATCTACAGTTAGTGCTCATCCTTCAGTATGCAAAATAGTATATTTTCATTCACAAGTTTTCTACAAAAGTGTACTCTTAGCTACTTCGGTAGTTCTATTTATTAGGAATTAGGATGGTGGTTTGCTGTTGTTGTTAGACTCGACAGAAAAAAGGATAGAATTCTAAGGAGAAGGCACTCGATGAAGGATGAAAGTTTAGGTGGGCAGTGGGAACGTAGAATTGAGGGAGGCATCCATAAATTAAGTTACAAAACTCAAACATTAGCTACTTTTTCGTGAGAAAAATGCCCGATCTTTGAGAACCTGGGTAGTTTATGGACGGCCCTCCCCCAACTCGTCCTATAAATCCAGCCCAGACTTCGGAAGACGGTGCTGGAGAGCTCCGGTGATGGTGATCATGATCTGAGAGGCAGTCAATGCTGGAGAATTATGAGACACCCACCTTCTCTGATGGGCTCCCTAGTGTGCTGAGCATGACTTGCTCCCAACAACTTTAGCCGTCCAAATAAACTCCATACTAATCATCCCAGTTCAAGGATTACATACAATTCAAGGCAAAACTACCAGCAAAGCGAAAGAAACGCACAAAATTCCACTGGAAACACAGTTCAAACTACAATGCAACCAAGAATCTGTGCCAAGGGGTTTTGCATCTTTTAAAAGATTTTTTCTGAATGGCGTAGTAGTAACTTAAATACTCCTCAAAAACATTCAATATTAACCTCTTTGGAACTAGGAAACCATGGACGGAATGCTGAACAAAAGCGTTTAGTCTAAAATCTACAAATTAACACTGTCAAAAACGTCAAAACTAGAAATTACATATCATTTTAAAACAGATCAAAATTACTAGTAAATTACACGTTCAAAAGAACAAAACAAGAAATTACTATTTTCAAAAACACGCAACACTAGAAGATAGCACTTTCAAAAAGGTCAAAACTAGAAATCAACATTTTCAAAAAGGTCGAAATTAGAAAATAACATTTTCAAAAAGGTCAAAACTAGAAACTTTTACTTCTAAAAAGATCACAGCTAGAAATTATCATTTTCAAAAAGATGTAAAACTAGACGTATTAACGTTTCGAAAAGGTTAAAGCTCTACTCTATACACTCGCACAGAAATGAATTAACTTTGACTGCACGGGTCGAATTTCGCGTTTGACTTGGTTGGTTGGAACTAAACTCTCTCGAGGAACTAAACTGTAGCAGTAAATTATTTTAAAAATTCGAATAAATTCTCCAATCCTGTGGGTCCAATCTAAATATGTACACACAAAGTACAATAATATTTAAATAGCGTAGCACTTTTTATGTGAATACACGGAGAATCTTGTTGCAAGAAAAAAAAAATCAAAAAGGCTTTTTCAATTACGATTATAATGTAATATGATTCCTCCTTTTCCTTTTTTCCTTTACGGTTCCTTATACAGAAATGGGTAAAGCACTACGAATATTTTCCTTCCCAGAGCCTTCATTTTCAATATGATTTTAAAAGATTTTAACTTTCGTGTCTTATTTAACTATTCTACAGCTAATTGAGTCCTTTGTACAGTAAATTCTGTACAGCTAATTAATATTAAGGGCTCAAGTTCTAAGACTGCTGCTGGTACAGGATTCGGAACATCCAATTTTTTACCATTAAAAATAAGGTACAACTATTCTAAAATAAAATAAAAAGTTCCTACACCAAATTTTAGTTCCCTGGAAACCTTGTTAGTTGTTACATCTGTATAAACGTTATGCTACGCATATCAATGCTGCAATTTTGAACTCAGGATGGAGAGGGCACGTCCGTCAGAATTTCGAAAAATGCAGCTGTGACGATTCATGTGTGTGTGTGAGTCGTGACGTCTCCCTTTTTTTTAGTTTTATTTTCAGTTTGTTAGCGAGAGTTGCATTTTGGATTTAGATTTCAGATTCAGTGTCCAGTCCACTCTCCCCTTACGTTTCCGTATCTGTATTATTTGCAAAGACGTACATCTTATATCTATATCCATTTTTATAACTGACCCCTGTGTCTGTGTCTAGCTTTTTCCTTCTTAGCCCATTGTCCAGTGAGCAGAAGAGCGACTGATTCTGAGTTTGATTGTGAGCTACCTTCCCTTCCCATTTTATTCCATGATTTTTTTTACTACAGGGCAGGCAGGGTAAAGCCATAGTCAAAATAATAGGAAGGGTTATAGTATGAGGCAAAATGACGTATCCATTCCTATACCTTTTTAAAAGCTTCAATTTAACCTGTTCAGAACTGAAAAACCACGGAAAAATGCTTTCTAAAAGCAAACCAACTTTTTCAAAAGAGTCAATGCTAGAAATCCCCATTTTCAAAAACATTCAAAATGAGTAACTAACGTTTTTAAAAAATCAAAACTGGAAATTAACCCTTTTAAAAATAGCAAAAACTGGAAATTAACGTTTTCAAAAGGGTCAAAACTGGAAATTAACGTTTTCAAAAGTGTCAAAACTGGAAATTAACGTTTTCAAAAAGGTCAAAACGGGGAAACTAACATGTTCAAAAAGGGAAAAACTAGTAATTAAAGTTTTCAAACAGTTCAAAACAAGAAACTACCGCATTCAAAAAGATGTAAAACTAAATGTACTACCGTTTCGAAAAGGTTAAAATTGAAAAGCGTATCTTTGCTTCTTAATAGATTCTATTGCAAGGCTTGCCATGGAGCCAATTCCATGGTTCCATCATTATTTTGTCCCCTCACTACTCAGCTGCACTACTCTCTGATCTTTGACTTGGCTTCGTCTGAATTGGCTTGCTTCCTTTCTTTTCCCTTGACTTTGAACCTGGAGTGCACAAGCAATGCTCACAATCATCAGTATGCCCATTGCCTATACGTGAGTATATAGTAGTGTACCTGTCCTTATATAAATATCGATATCACGTTTTATCTTATCTCAGAGCCAACCGTCCCTTTTCTGTCGTCGAATTCGTTCCTTGTCCGATTTCTTCGGACTTTCAGGATAAACAGCTATGCTACTATACTATCTGTATAGCTATAGCCTATAGACTCTGCCCATATAATTTTCCCGCTAACTGCTACATAAGGTAAAATAATAATCGAACCTGAGGCCCTGAAGCAGAAACTGGACACAGCGATTAGGATTTCCAATAGAAATGAATAAGTACACATTTGGCTACAAAATGATCTGAATTCTACTACAGATTTTTCAATTTCAGTTTCAATATTTTCTATAATCTTTTAAAGGTATGCATGGATGGCATCAAATCCTCCATGGGCCATAAATGCAAATAATAAATTTAATCATGAAAAGGAATATTTCTATTGGGGTTTTTAGCCTTTCCGATTTTCCGTTATTAAATTATTTGGTCAAGCATACGCAGTACGCAGTTGTGGGAGGGATAAGTGCGTGGACAGCAGTTCTATATCTTTAATACCAGATTATTATCTTTCGATTACTTGCAACTTATTTTTTTGAATAGTGAATTTTCAATCATTTGTATTTTGTATTTTTTTTTATTGCAAAATGGCATTTTGTAAGTATTCTGAACCACAAAAAACTGGACATGATTACTGGCTACTGCTACAGATTAACAGACAGAGGGAATCCATAATAATTTCCCCTCATGAGCAGTGCATTGAATGCTCTATGCTCTATACAGCTTTAACAAAGCAAAGGTGTCAAAATACTTCTAAACTTTAATTGGCTCTTTTTTACCTTTGTATTTTGTATGGCTTGGTTTTGCTTATTAACCGTTTTAGGGCATATTTAGTGTCATCCCAATTATTACACTTTACACCCCTCTGACAGAAAACGTCACACTTTTTTTTAATATATTTTGTAATCTTTTAATTCGGAAAATGTAGATATAGGATTTCATTCTGCGTGACTGGTGTGCCTGACTACTGACTACCCCTGTCGGAGGCTGCATGCGTGTTTGCAGTTGTTGAGGTGGAAAAGCAGAAGTAAAAGTTACGAGTATTCTTACCTTTAGCCATTGGCTTTGGCTGGCTTATGGACACGGACATGGTCAATGATTTGAATTTGCTTCGTTTATAAAAATTGGACGGTAATTTAAGAAGCAAGCAAGACGACAGGACATTAACATCACAATTATAACAGTGTTCGAACTACCTGTACGGGAGCATTTATATATTACGTTATCAAAGGCAATAATACTTTATTTACTTGTTTTCAATAAAAGCCTCAACCTTTTAACCTATTTAGAGCTGGGAAACGACCGGTGACAGAATGACTTTCAAAAGTGTTTATTGTACGAAGCAAATCTTTGAAATGGTCAAAACTAGAAATTAACATTTTTAAAACGGTCAAAACTGCAAATTAGTGTTTTTGAAAAGGTCACAACTGCAAATTAGTGTTTTTGAAAAGGTCAAAACTGCAAATTAAAGTTTTTGAAAAGGTCAAAACTGCAAATTAGTGTTTTTGAAAAGGTCAAAACTGCAAATTAGTGTTTTTGAAAAGGTCAAAACTGCAAATTTGTGTTTTTGAAAAGGTCAAAACTACAAATTAACATTTTCAAAACCTTACTAAAATAGTGTCAAACACTTTCAAAAAGGTCAAACCTATAATTTAATAAACTCACATTTTAAAAAAGGTCAACAAATTATAAAATAACATTTTCAAAAAGGCACACACTTGAAAGTAACGTTTTCAAAAAAATGAAAAACTTTATAAATTGCCTTTTTGAAAAGTTTAGCTGTTTAAAAAATTTTTCGCAAATATGACGGGTACTTTTGCTTCTTTGGCAGCTTAAACAACTAGTTTTCCAGTTTTTAAAATTACCCAAAGTGTATTATTTCAAGATTTTGCTTTTGTTTGAAAGTTGAAAGCTAATTAACCCAGGACCAGTCCTTGAGCCAAACAGAAACAGAAAGACACTTAATATTTGCCCAGCTCCCTCCGGGATGTTGTAAAAGTGTGAGTGTCAGTGGCAGTCCTCGAAGGGAAACGATAATTCTTGACGCTACCTGCATAAATGTCAAGGGCAAATACTTTGCAATGTGTAGTAGTGCTGGGATGTGATATTTATTGTAAATTGAACCCACCTCAAAGTGTTAATCATCTGCACTTCGTTTCTCATTATCTCCATCAACTCACTCCATTGTAAATAATGACTCGCTCGGCTCCCAGAAAAACATATACGTATGCACCCAGCCGAAGCCGATCAGCCAACACAATACATAATAGGCTATACTCTATAGCATCTTCCCTATGCTCTTCTGAGTAATGAATCAGTATGGAAATATTATGGATCTGGATCTGGTTTTACACAGTATGCCATTTTACACTGAACCGGAAAAAAATGGAATGAAAACAAGTTTACGATTGTATTATGATTGTCCTCGTCCTCGTCTTTCAGCGCATCACAGCGGCGGCCGTGACACATTGCTCGTGATATATTATGTACCTAGGCAGGTACAATGGCTACTAGTATATACATATATATATATATATATATATTCGAATATTTATTCAGTCCACATTTTCCTACGGTAGAATTTACTAGACTGATATAATTAAGGCTACCTGCACAGATGACGTCATCCTTGAAATAAGAATTCCCAAAGAAATTCCACTTTGCATAAATACTTATTGGTAGCAGCAGCATAGCAACTTTTTTTTTGACAATAAAAGCGCCGAACCAAGCCATTTTTTCCGTACAATCGTATCAATGAATTTTCTAGTAAAATGTACAAACTCTTACTTACCTTTAACAGTTATCTTTACAATTTCTTCAATTTTCCTTTTTCCTTTCCTGTAAACACTGTAAGATGCAATTTATTTATCAATCAATGAAAAATTGACGTAACTGTACACTACACTTTATATAATACACGATAATGACGCACTACACACAAAACTGTACCAAACAAATAGTGTTTTTTCACAAAATCATTAATCCAAGAAGTTAGGTATGTATTTAAATGAAGTTTTGCTCATTTAACCTATTCGCAACTGAAAAACCATGGAAAACATGCTTTACAAAAGTCTTTAATTCTATAAATTAACTTTTTCAAAAACGGTCAAAACTAGTAAATAACACTTTTTCAAAAAGGTCAAAATTAGTAAATAACACTTCCAAAAGATCAAAAAAGTCGAAATTACTCTTTTAAAATGGTCACAACTAGAAATTCTTCTTTTTCAAAAGCATTCAAAACTAAGGATATTAACGTTTCGAAAATGTTAATTTGAGTACTACTACCGCAGTGCAGGTCAAAGTTGAGCCACAAATACTAATGCACATGTACAGAGACAGAGCTATACATATACAGCTATATAACAAAAAGTAGGGTCAAATAATTCATACATATAGGTGTGCATCAACCTGCCAGTCTTCCAGTATAATATACTGGCCCAGTAAAAGGTAAGAAATCACTCCATTTACTCTCCTAACGTTGCCAACAATCTAAAGGCTCACAAGTAGTGTAGGTATGTATGTATGTAGGTAGGTACTTTGTACTTTGTGCAAATAGCATTTCTTTTTTTCTCTTTTCTTGTTTTTTTTTCTTGTATTATTTTCCCTGCATTGTGCGACTGGGGATGAATAATTGCATGGGATTTGGAAATGCTGCCTCGTCCTCTGAGTTGCTACTCTTGAGACCCAAATGTGTGGTGGTGTGAGTGTGTGTGCGGGAGAGAAATGTTGTTGAAAGGGCGGTTGACATTTGGGAGGCGCGTTGAGGTTTTTATGGGAAGTGTCGCGGCGGAGAGAGAAAAACTCTGTCTCAATTTGTCACCTTTCACTTAGAGGTTTTGGATCGGAAGTTGAGGACAAGAAAAGCACATCATGTTTTCCCTATCTAGACCTTTAAATTCCCCAACACGGAGGACAAAGATGAATTCCAAGAGTAACAAGACCAACACCAGCACTGAGCCCAAGACTAACTTGAGAGAATTCCAATAGCGATTGACTTGTAAGTACTTGAGAGATGGATGCACTTTCCACCGAATCTCCTATATAGACACTATAGACTGCACTAGTCAATTCACAAAAGTACTCATAGAAATCCCATTCAATGCTCCCAACCAATTGTAAGAACACTAGCACTTTTATTGTGGGAAGTGGGAATAACAGTTGAATCAGTCAAATACCGAATACCGATGCAAAATGGATCAAAAATGAAATGTTTTCCAAATTCTTGAATTGTTGAATCTGAAAAAATATAATCTTTCCTTTATTTTTTGTGTATTTGTCCCTTTTGCAGATGCAATTGATGCAAAGTTCTATTTAGCACTGCACTGTCACTGTCAAGTAATGCTGTTGCATTTTGATGTAAGGATGAGCAGACTTGCCTGTAAAGTAAAAATAAGACGTGTTTATATAATGTAGATACTGATGTAAGGATTACATGTGTACTAGTATCCTATGGGGTAAATAACCACAGTATACCAAACGACGACAGATGAAGGAACAAGCTCAACTAAACCAAAGTGAAGCAATGAGCTATTTCAAATTGAGATCCAAACAAATGACAAACACAGGATCGTATTTCATTTTAGAGTCAATGCATTAAAAACAAGAAGGGTGTTGCAGAGTGGAGATGGATGTATACCTACGTATGTGTGGATCTTTGTGGCGACATGCCCTATAGTTGATAGTTATAACCGGGAATTGTTATCAATAATGGTATCTGAAGTACACACATGCAATTGCAAGGGCTGAGCCTTTCGCTGTACAGCTCTTGCAGTGACACTGTAATGTATAATCAATTCACTTTTCAGAATTACCGATGACAGATCAAACAATGTAAGTAGACCTGTGCAATAAGGGTTGCTCACAGATTACGTTAGCATATGTACTTTTGATAGACTAAATCTTTCTAAAAGTGTTGTGGCTATTTTACTGTAGAGTAAAGGCATACAATGTTGTCATTTTATTGAATTTATTAAAGAACACAAATCGAAAAGAAGACCAAACAGAACATTTAAGTTTTCAAACCAGTGCAAAATGTACTAATTGCCCTCTTCTACAAGGCCGGTGGTACTGGTACACCTACTAATGTCTACTATACGAGTGCAAATCATGCTTTTTAGACTTTTCTGGCAGTGCAAAACATGTAATCGACCTTTTCAAAAAGTGCAAAACATGTAATCGACCTTTTCAAAAAGTGCAAAACATGTAATGGACCTTTTCAAAAAGTGCAAAACATATATAATCGACCTTTTCAAAAAGTGCAAAACATGTAATCGACCTTTTCAAAAAGTGCAAAACATGTAATCAACCTTTTTCGAAAAGTGCACATTGTGTCAAACATACTTTTCTGAAAGCGGAAAAAGTTACCCAGTCATTTTCAAAAAGTGCAAAAAGTCCTAATTACCCTTTTTGAAATAGGGCAATACTTCTTAGATTTGTAGACTGATGCCATTTTGACGTTACTGAGTATTTTTTAAATGTGCAAAACATGTAAAAATACAAAACGCTCCATATTTTGTTACCTTTACCTTTGAGCCGCAGTCTTTTAAATCCTGTAATATTTGAAAGGCCCTTTTGAGCTTAACTTTACGTAGCCGTAAAATGGATGTAAAGTAAAGTGGATTAATTTTAATTTGTACACATGCATAGACTACTCTACTCCATTTCATACAGGGACGCATACACATAGGTTGTCTGTGTACTAATAAATAAAAGTTTGGCGAAAGAGTCGGAATGAGGTCTTTTGAACTCTGCCTCTTGTTTGTAATAATCTTCAAAAAACATCCGCTCAGTCATTTCATGTCCACCGCACCAAAACAAATACCTAAAGCCGACGAGCACAGCACAGGTGCCCCAAGTACATAAGTACGTACCTACATACATGCATACAGTCAAACGACAAATACATCCCTGCGTAAGTACCTGATGGTAATAAGAGTGTAATAGCGCAATCTGTCCGTCGGTACATTTCATTTTTCAATTGAATTGAGGTAGATGCTCTAATCAGCGATTGTCGCTGTCGCTGTCTTTGTCATTGTGACATTTTGACATTTATCAGTTCAACGTACATCCCAACAATCCAGATACATACTAGTTTTTTTTCCTACTATTTTATATTCCTTTGGACCCACATCAGTAAATCTTCACTAACTCAACACTACAACAGCTAAATTGCACTGTGTCCTCTGTGAGCGGGACTTTTACAATTTGTAAAGTAATAATCATTTTGTTTTCTTTAATTTTTTCAAGTTAAAAAGCACGTTTTTATTTTTTATATTTCCAACGCTACTTTGTACAAGTATACCCCTATATTTTGCCTGTATTATTACCTATGCATTTATTATGTATCTGATCAAAAAGAAATGAATTGAAAACTACTTGTGTAAGTAATCAATTAATATTCAGAATTCAGAATCGAACAGCTCAAGATTGACGATGTAGCTTTGGCTTACGAATTAACGAATTATTACTCTTTATATTTTATTCTTTGAAAGATGAATAAAAAAATATTTAAAATAAAAAAAAAAGAAAGAAGCAAACTAGTATGCAAGTAGTAGGTAGTAGGTGTACATAGCTCATATTACTTTTTTGTTTTTTTAGTTCTTTGCTCGTCTGTGTCTTTGCTATGCTTGGGTTTTGTGTCATCATAATAAAATAAACTTGATCTCATCTCACACAATCAACAGGATAGATATTATGTACTATGGGAAGACAAGACAAAGGGAAGGGGAATGACAGAGATGATTTTATATTCAAAATATCCAACACTTATACATTTATTTTACATAATCATAGTACATAAGTAATTTCATTCCCTTTTGGTTGTTGTTGTTGCTGTTGGGTTGTTCGTTGGGTTGAAATCCCATTTGAATTTGAATTGGTCATACATAATAATAATATAAACATACAAATGGGAATTTAAGAAAATATTTTTGCCGGCTTTCAAAAAGTTTCTCGATTTTGCCGACATTTATGCTAACTCAAGTACCTGGGTCTGTAGAGTAAACACGTTGTTCAAGTTGCTCGATGAGACGGGAAGGATAGTATTATTCTTCACCAATTTGATATAATTATGCATATTTTATATTAGGCTTGATTTAATAGAACTTGGCATTGACTTTGGTTTCCCTTTTGGCTGGACTATAATTTATTCCATGGTGGATGAATAGTAATGAGGGAGCTTTCAATGCTACGTCTTAAACACGTTTTTTTCCAGATGTAAGCAGCCCGGCGTAGATACCTACATCAACCTTTTGTTTTAGCTTACTATTTTATGCAGTTTTAAATTGTAGTAAATAGAGAGTTTTGTGGTGGTTTTTCAAATATTGTGAAAATCAAAGCACGTTCAAAAATAGCATATAGCGTACTATACAATTATTGCTTTAAGAAAAGAGTAAATGGAAAGTTTTGCATTTTTAAAAAGAGTGAATCCGATGTTTTTTTTACTTTCAAAAAGTAGTAAATAGCACTTTTTGTACTTTCAAAAAGTGGTAAAAAGCATGTTTTGACCTTTCAAAAAGTAGTAAATAGCATGTTTTGACCTTTCAAAAAGTAGCAAATAGCATTTTTTGCACTTTCAAAAAGTAGTAAATAGCATTTTTTGCACTTTCAAAAAGTAGTAGATAGCATTTTTTGCACTTTCAAAAAGTAGTAAATACCTTGTTTTGCACTTTCAAAAAGTAGTAAATAGCTTGTTTTGCACTTTCAAAAAGTAGTAAATAGCTTGTTTCGCACTTTCAAAAAGTAGTAAATAGCTTGTTTTGCACTTTCAAAAAGTAGTAAATAGCTTGTTTCGCACTTTCAAAAAGTAGTAAATAGCTTGTTTTGCACTTTCAAAAAGTAGTAGATAGCCTTTTTTGAACATTCAAGAAGTAGCAATTTGTTTACTTTCCACTTTCAGAAAGTAGTAACTAGCATACTTTCCACTTAAAAAGTAGTAAAAAGCATATTTTGTACTTTCAAAAAGTTTTGTAAACGATTGCATAGCATATTTGCACCCTAAAAAACTAGTAATTAGGGTGTTTGAGCCAATAAATAGTAGCAAAAACATTAAACGTTTTGAAAGTGTATATATGTATTACTTTTGACCGATTTGTAAAATATGTAGTAACCTAATTTGGCCATTTTTGACGGGTCCATGACGAAGGAAATTTTTGCACGGCTCCCAATGAAGTAGATAAATGCAATCCAATGTTCTACTTACTATGTACATATGTGATACAAGCGCATACATGTAGATGCTTATAGCCAGAGTATACCGGCACTATTGCTTCATCGGCAGAGGGAAACACACCCAAAAGTTTCAAGTTGGAACTTTTACGAGCAGAACCTGTCACTGTTGAAAGACGTCCAGTATAAAATGCTAGTGTTGTTTTTCACTTTATGATTTCCATAAAAGCCTTTTGTGAGAAGATTCCTACTCACTTCCCTGCTACCGGTCTTACGATGACCCCTCCGCTCACTGCAGCTGTTAATAATATACAGAATCTGTATTCTCCAAAAAAAAAACAATCCAACGCTACGCTATGCTCGTGCATACAATGTACGAATCTTATATATTCTCTTGTATTCTATTTTACAGCACACCGAGTCTGGAAGGAATTTCCATTCAGAAGGCACAGACAGATTTAATCTTTATTGTAAAATAATTACCATGGTTTCACACCTAATAATACAGTACACTTTTAATCCTTGAAATTAGTATTTCACCCAAACTCCAAGCACCAAATTACAGGTCATTATAATCTGCTCTACAATGATAATCGTAAACGATAACGATGGGAATTTCAATTTCAACTTTTTAAACTGGATTCCAAATACTACCATTACTATATTATGTAAGTACTACGTCTGTCTCGTCAAATCCAATGAAAAGGTTGATATTAAAAAAAAATCACAATAAATTAAGCCGTACGCCGTAAAACTTTATCAGTGGAAAAGTATGGCAAATATACAAACCTCCCGTTGTTTCCGCTCCTCCAATAGAATCCCAGAGCCCAGAACACACACAGCACACAAATCAAGGAGCAATTTAGAAGGAGCAACAATAACAACCTGTACAACAATCTGTCTGTAAGTTCGTACCCCCGTGTGTCAGCTTGTTTAGCTACTCAATGACTAATAATGAATTTAATGAAGAGCAACAATGAATGAAATTTTTGATGAGCTGTCTAAACACATCTAAACACTTACTATTTATGAAGTCACCTTCAACTTTTTTCCGCCTGCTATCATCGCAGTTATGGATGGAAATCTGACTCATTTCATCAAAGGACAAAATACATATGTGCTGTAATTTCATACTTGGAAAAATTAACTTTTTTTAAAAAAAAAAGTATTTTATTCAATTTGGTAGTTCATGCAAACTTACAATATGCTCTCTCTCTATGAATACAGTGCGCAGTGAGCGAGCACGAACACGAACGTGAACACGAAACCTGTCTTAAACTCTTAAACGTTATACAAGAAAGAGTGTAGACTGTTATAATACATGCAAAGAACATAATTGCACTTGCCAAAACATACCCGTATTGTCATTAACATGCATTTCCCTATATGAAAGTAGGTACTTACCTGTATGGTTTTTGCTGAATCTATACGTTTATTTCCACAGACATTGAAAACGTTGTACAATTTGAAAAATATTCCTCTGTACGTTTTGCACTGTGGCAAAAGTTTGGGTGCAATACGGACATGTTTTGCACTTTTGGCGTATTTATTTTATTTTGTAATCAGATTACCTATGTTACAAAAACTGTGAATTTGAAAATATGCTTTCTATATGATAATCGACGGCGCAATGCTAGCCTTGCAACTATTAAACCGTAAGAATTCAGAATTCTGGCTTGGAAACCTGTTTAAAACGAAGGCAAAAAAGGCCACTAACGTTTTGAAAATGTATATTTACAACAATTGCCACTTTTATAAAATGAGCAAATCCGGACTTTAAAGGTTTTCAAAAGTGGTAAAACAAATAACTGTAATTTTTAAAAAGAGCAAATCAAGATTTGATCCGCTTGAAAAAACATAATACAATGTAATTAGCCTTTTTTAAAAGTGTAAACCCGGAATATAACAATTCCTAAAGGTCTTAAAACAACTAATTAACGTTTTAAAAAAGTGCAAATCAAGATTTGATCTTTTTGAAAAAACATAATACATTGTAATTAGCCTTTTTTAAAAGTGTACACCAGGAATGTAACAATTCCTAAAGGTCTTAAAACAACTAATTAACGTTTTAAAAAAGTGCAAATCAAGATTTGATCTTTTTGAAAA
>JAQFZC010001691.1:0-27663 GCA_034695205.1 Dicyrtoma fusca | reverse complement strand
GGGCGCACTGAAGTTTTGCTTCGGGCGCTGAATGTTAGCTTACAAGGAGAGTAAGTACCTACATGAGATAGATTAGCATTTAATAGATGTGAGGACGAAGGAAGAAATCGCATATTAAATGTTTATATTTACCATTTATTGAATTTCTATATTGGTAAGATTTGGAACTACAAGCCGTCAACAAATATTTAACGTTTGAAAAGTGATGGGTTGAAATTATACAAATTAAAGAATTCAGAATTGGAATTTTCATTAGTAAGTGATCAAGTTTTGAATCTGTAACAAGTAATGCAATGTAAAAGTCTAAAATATTTAAAGAGAGAGAGTTATTTAAAGTGTACATGAATGCTTCGTGATGAATGCCTGAGAATTCGCACAGTAATGAAACTTACATACATACACGTAAACTGTGGTTTATATTCTAAAAGTTAATTTTTTATGCAAATTATGTACGAAGGTAGAAATAATGCGTACAAATATAAATTGTGGAACGATACTGTATAGTAGACCAAACAAAAACCATAAACACAAATAACTGCCTCTAAAAAATTGACCTTGATTTCACTTAAGGTGAACACTGATGGTTCAACAATGATCAAATTTAGCGTTTGCTAGGTTATCAATGATTAGTTAACAAAGATTGAAGTTGCTAGTGAAGCGTTGCACATTTTTGGCAAAATCACAATTCCTCGACTTGCAACTTGCAAACGAAGCAAGAGTTACGTGCACACTAGTAGTAGCAAAACCTTATGTTTAACCCGCAGATACTCAAAACCTGGAAGTTACTGCTGAATATAAATCGCATTTTCAGCACACTTTGGATCATAGTAGTGGCATTGCGAGTAGTACTTTAAGCATAGAATAGATTTCTCTTTTATTTACTATTTTTGTAGCAGAAACAAAGGGTCCATTAATTTGTTTTTGACCTATTACGTATTTTGGGCTAAAATTGCATGTTAAATCCCATCTAAATTGTCACAAGCAACAACGCTCAAAACAAAATAATACTTTCACGTATCAAACCAAAAAGTGGCAATAGGTTTAATGTTATTCTTTGATAGCGTGAACCATGTTTGTGATTAAAATTTGTTGGCCAAAACCTAGATAAGGCATCTCATGTAGGTACTTACTCTCCTTGCAAGCTAACATTCAGTGCGCCCGAAGCAAAACTTCAGTGCGCCCGAAGGAAAATATTCAAGAATCAATATGACAACGCATACTTGTGACACGAAATATCCCTCATAATATTTTGAGTATTTTATACAGTGAGCTGAAGAACAGTTCTGAGTGCTGGCTCTTCTTTCCAGAATTAACGTCTACTGCTAATTAGCTACCTGTACCGTTCCTCCACCCAACAAACTTCAACAAAGACTAGCGTCAACTTTAAAACAACTATTCACATGCACATGCACCTTCACCTGACGCGGTACGGAGTTAATCTGCATCCTTGGCTGGAGTCCAGTTTTAATTTTAGACCGGGAAATAAAATTTTCCGCTTTTGGGGTAGACTGCGGGCCGAGTCGAAAGGCTCCTTTACAATACACTGAAAGAAATGGTTTATTACCAAAGCATTCCTCACTTCACTAAACGGTACTTCGAAGTCCAACTCTAATAACTCTACTCAACTTTATTCCTCGCTTCCTGCATTCTGGATGTATTATCAATGGGGAATAAATTCGTCGCTCTCCCTATACTCTGGAGTCTGGGGCTGGTTCATGAATCAAAAAAAAGAAAAATCACTACCGCTACGCACATACTTACCTAAGATTTCAATATGAAAGATGTTTGAAGGAAAGTCGATCTGGAAGACAAATCCTTGTATCAGTAAAAGTAATTGACGAATGACTGACCTACGTATCGAAAATACCCAACACAAACACGCACTTTGTTAGTGAGTACTGCGTAGAGTACAAGTGAATCGGACCTGCATCTGCTACTGATTTGTTTGATAGTGCGGGGAAGAAACTAAAAACTGTAAGGAACGGACATGCTTCTACAGTAGATTGGGCAGGTGGATTACACCCAAGTGAATAGGGTAGGTGAGGTTAATTGTGGTAATACCACATAGAGCGTCTTCCACCACAATTACCCGAGTTCGCCCGATCTGCTAGTGCTGCAGATGCAGATCCCAAGGGATCGTCTATAAATGGTACCATGCAAAAGGTCAGTGGGTCTAAATGGAATTCATGGGTTTAATGCTAAGAGATCGCCATTTACGCAATGATAAAGAGAATGGTCTGAGGGTCGGTGGGTCCCAAATAGAGAGTTTTTTGCATAGCACCATTTATGGACGGCCCCCAATCGCACTTACTTACTAGTTAGTTTTATGGTCTAGGGTGACGACGGACGGTAATAAAGTGAAATTCCTGGTTAAAAGACCGGGACCGGACCCACTAAGAAAGGAATATGGGACGGCCGGGTGACGGAATGCTTACGGGCCGTCCATAAGTGGGACCATTCAAAAGGTCAGTGGGTCTAAATGAAATTCATGGTTTTAAGGCTAACAGATAGCCATCTACGCAATGGTTAAGAGAATGGGCAGGGGGTCCGTGGGTCCCAAATAGAGAGATTTTTGCATGGCACCATTTATGGACGGCCCCTTAGTTATAACGTCCACAGGATGCGACGACATTGGAAGCCAGACGGATGACGACCCAGAGGACTCGGTCGAGTAGTATGAAGCATTCGCAACGGCAGAGCATGAGACAGTGTGTCGACGGGCAGTGGGCAGGCTTAATGCATTCGGGAGGGCGACATGCATAAAGACACTATAAGAGTCACGAGTCACACGATTCACATAACGGCGTAGAGATGAGATATTTTAATGAATGCTGGCAGATCAGAAGACCTATATAAAGGAATATGTTTTCGGTAGTGTATTGTGCACCGTATCTTATGAAGTGACCTATCTAATACTAATAAAAGAGCTGTCGTCCGGTGTCCATCCGTCCGTCCATAGGATTTTAACATTGTAGTGGCAATTTACTGTGGTGGTCGTCAATAAATGGCCCCAGGCCCCGTGCATTTTATCAGTGGGCTAAGCGGAACTTTTTTATGCAAAAACTAAATGCGCTAAGATAATAAATGTAATATTACTTCTTGCCGTGTTTTAAGTATTTATACGATAACGTTTACTAGAGGGGGGGGGGGTGGGGGTTCTACTTAAATGACGCTCAATGACAGAGGGTGGTTGGGGGTAAATTTTGGGGGTTTTATGTAAACGTAATTGATGAATGCCCCATTATGAAGCAATCTGTTGACTTTAAAAAAGTAAGTTCATAATAATATAATGGTGAGGATGTCGAGGAATAAATTATACAGGGTCCGACCGCCTAATTGTGACCGGTGGTGCCCTAATAAAATGTAGCTAACGAAGTGACTCCAAAAAACTGGAATACGTTTCCAAAAAGGGGTTTTTCATTTCATTTCATGGGTTGGGACGTTGGGAGAGCAACGTAAAGTAAAGTAGGTACATACCTACTTTTTTGTTAGATCGACGTGAGACAAGACAAGGAGAAATGTGCAACGCAATAATTTAAAAATTACCCGCGAAACTGAACTTTACAATAATTCTTCAATAATTCTCTCAATTTCTTCTTTCTTCTGACTTTCAAAACTTCAACCAAGTTTTTCAGCCGCTGCCCAGTCTACGTCTGGGCCAGTGTCAATATTTTGTGATTATTGCATTATTGTGATACAAGTTTAGTAGCGACAGCGACTGCAGATGCAGACAGTACTTAAACCTCTGATAATTGAATGGGATATTTTCATATTTAAGAAAGATAATTAGTTAAAGTTTCTGCGTAATTACATTAGATTTTTATCGTTTTCTGTTATTCTATTTTGTGCACCATTCACTTACCGGCATTAACGAACGAAGCCGATTTTGGAGTTGGACGTGGACGTCACCGTTGTCACCCACTCACCACTGATTTTGTAAGAAATGAAGTTTTTTGAATTAAAAATATTGAGATAGTAATTTGTGTAATTTAAAAATTTCAATATTTTATTTTATTTTGCTTTACTTTATTTTTACATACTTTTACTGTTGAGTTGACTGTGGGTGCTGGGTAGTGGGCGTGGGTACATCACATCAGTACTTTTTATTTAAATCAGGGTTGATGGTTGAGGTTGAGATGTTGAGAATGTTGTTTTTGAAAAGGGTATTTCTTTGGCATTGCATTTTGGCATGATTTATTTTATTAATAACCCCATCAATGACCGGAGTACCTATTTATTAGATATTTTTACCTCTGAATTAAGATAAATATCGAACTCGTTCTGAGCCCAGGACAGGACGTAGCACGGGATTGGATTCTAGAATTTTGGTGGACTGTCAACTGTAGGACTTAGTAACCCTGACCCTGAGTCACTCTGGCCGAGTGCACTACGAACTGAGACTGTTGTACCGTCAACGGAAGAGCTGAAAGAAAGGTGAGTGAAAGACGGATCTTTATTAATTGGGTGTACGTAAGTACATAGTCTTTTATATAAATCTCGTTTGGGCAGTGATTCGTTGTGTCCTTTTGGTATTAATTTTTAATAATTTAGCCAAGTGCACGCGTAAATTTTTTTTAACCTTTTGACAGCCAGCTATAATAAGTATTTAGTAGTGATGCATGATGGTTTGATTTAACAAATAATTAATAATTAGGTAGGTAGGTGATTAACTTAATAACAGCAAACTTGATTTTTCTTTCTTTTTGTCTTTTAATTTTGGCTTTTTTTCTTGCTTTGTTGGAGCCAGCATATTCCTAGCTACATACAACGATACAACATATCCTCATTTTCTTGTTCTTAATAAATAATAATATTGCCTGTGTAAATATTTAAATGCAAAGTAATGATGGTACTTATGCGTTTTGTCAGTTGCAGTCTATCCTGTATTCGACATTCGTTGAATTCATTTTTGAATCATGGGACTGACAGACGAGTTGGAGAAACTGGTGTTAGATGGGGATTACGACGGAGCAAGGAATAAAATTTGTACAGAAGTTCATAAGGACGTTATTCATGCTGAAGGAATGAATTTAGTTGCAAAACTTTTTGACGTTGGGCTTCGAACTGCTTTTACACCTGAGCAGATTGCTGCATGCTCAGAAATGCTGAATCATATTGTACGTGTTATGAGTGGAAAGGAAGCACTGATATCTTTACTCGAGCAGATTGAAGTTGTCGACTTGGAAAATAAATTGTACTTGGTTTTGGAACCACTTCGTATAACGATGGACAAAGTACCACAAAAATGGCACAATAACTTGAAGTGGACGTTAGAAGTATTATCCAAGCGTTTAAGACTGACTGAGGTGCCTGCTAAAGTTAAACAAGAAACTAAACGGCTGACTACGGACGTTTTAAAAAAATTCGAAGCAGCTAATGGATGTTTAAAAACTAATATTTATGACCCTATTCAAGGGTTCTTAAATTTTTACGAGTATTGTGTGAGTTACTGCCTTACACACTTTAGTGACACAGAATCTCAAGAAAAAATGAATACTTGCAAGAAGATATTGAGGGACCATATTTTGAGGCTATTGGGTCATCCATTAATTTACTGTCCATTTCGATATCCTGAAGAAGAAAAGGACGATATGACAACAAGAAGTCGAGATAAGTTAGTTAAAGAGCAGGAAGAAACGAAGGCAGTTGGTCTTGCAATGGCTGTTCTTGAACTCCTGAGCAAATTACACACATCCGTCAGCCACTACCATGACTGGATTGACATGAAGATTAGCGATGAAAGTGAGGTGATATTCCGAGAGAAATTCAGTGCATCGGACGATGATGAAAATCCAGAGCCAGAAGATTGTACTGTGGATTATCTGTCTTTAGGATGTTACTATTATCTAGTTTACGGTAAAAATTTGAACGGAGTCCACCGAAAAAGTCCAAGCTCGCCTGTTCGAGAAGTTTTCGTAGGGTTATTCCTTGTGTCTGAGCTTCTCGAGGACGAAAATGTAGAAGTTCAAATTAAGGCTTTAAGTTTGAGTCAGAGTTTACTCAATCAGTTGTGCCCTTACTCACCGTACCACCGTCTTATTCCAGAGTTTTTAGAAACTAACGTTCACTTTAACTTTTTCAGAAAGTTATCTCATGTATTTATGTATTCGGACCATCAAGAAGTTCGGCGAATAGGAGCATTTGTTTTCAAGTCATACCTATGGTCATTTAATGCTTCTGGTCGATTTCATTTCCTCAAGCATATTCTCAACTCAGGATACCCTGACACCCTCGTCGGGTTCGTAATCACTCAGCTAAAGGAATTCGCACGTCAAGCATTAGAAAAGATTGATGGGTCCAAAACTCTTAATTGTATGGGTCAGGAGGAGCCTTTAATTCCCGACATGGATATCTACTTCACCGGGAAATACCTTCGCACACTGGTGGAGCTCTGCATGAAAAGTACAGGGAAAAGTGGACCGACACCAACTATTGATCTTATGTCATGTGATTCCCAAGTTCTTTCAACGCTCAATTTGATTCGATTTTTACTAATTCGAGATGGGAAAAGTAATAACTCTGGAGTAGTTGATTTACTTTCTGCTATGAACGAGAACTTTTTGAAGACAGTCCGAACATCATTGGATCTGGCAGTGATGCAGACGAAAGGAAGGTTGAATGAATTGAAAGACCCTGGGTTTCTTGAATGGGAGTCTAAACATAATAATAATAAATGTGATACTGTTATCCATGACCCAAGTGGTGCTAAACTTGCTAATCCTCAGGAACTCTCAGCTGATGAACAAGCAGAGTCTTGCAAGAAAATATTGTCAAAGATGGATCTATTAGAATGTGTTCTTGCTCATACCAATGAATGCTTAGATTCAGTCGGTCGAACGACCATGTCCACGTAAGCCTATTAAGAATTGTGTTGTGAATTGATCGCAACAAATTCTGTGTAAGTATAAACTTTCCAAATCATAAATCAATAAACGTACACACCTTGACCAAACAGATTACAGATACCACTATTATTTTGTACAATGTAATTTATTGTTGTAAAAGCATTCGCTACTATGTTTAGTGTTTAGGTACATTTTTATCAATCGTTCATCTCGTTAGACGGAGATGAACATAAGTGTTTGTTTTTACAATTTGGATTGTGATCTACAATTTATTCTCAATCGGCTGGAGTATTTACATGGCCATTGAAGTATCACGTAGTTTTTATTAAAAAATTATCTTTTCATTTTAATCTATACTTATTTTTAATTTGTTTTGTATTTTATTAACACAGACATTCATTACAATGTTGGTGCTCGCAGGAATTTCATACAAGTAACATTAATTACTAGTCTATGTCTTCTACATGCATAGGTACGTTACGTTTTACGTTCATTTAAGTTCTCATAGTTGCATTCATTTTATGTTGTTCCTCGCATCCCTTTTGCATATTGGACTGTTGGAAAATTATATCAACCTGAAAATATTCTGTACACGTAATCAATTTGTATTATACTATCAAAAATTTTATTATTCAGTGAGTATTGCATGTTATTGCTTGTAAATTAAAGCAAATAGCTAATATATAATATGCTAAAGAACTACTGTGTATGTATTTATGGAGTACAAACTAGAACAACCTTAGTGGTAAAAAGTTGATTACAATTTTACTGTTACACCTCCTATTTACGTTTATGATAGCTTTGATAACCTTTAATTAATAAAAACATACAATTATTAGTTCGTATCATTTAAACCGCATTCAAGTTAACTACTTAGAATTCTCATTATTATTTTTACTAGGTATTTATAAAACTGCTCTCATTACTGTAAACTGGTACTGAAGTCTTAAAAACTTAAAACAGTTGAAGTTAATACAAAAACCAACTGGTTTTGGGTGCCCTTTTGGTTTTTAGTAAAGTATGAAAGACGCTGACAATATTGCTAAGTTTGTGGCCCCCATATTCCCTCAAAATTCATTTTGTGTTAGTACTTTCGTAGTAGGTTTTTTTTATATAAACTATCATTTTATACTACCTATCCAAAAATCCAAACCCTACATATATAAACACTAAAAAGAAGGTTAGACGTGGTCTATCAAGGCATTCTTGAAAAAACTTGACTATACAGAAAGACATTTTGCAGTACTAAAGCAACCGGGTCGAATTATTTAGTGTACATAGGTAGGAATACAATTACATTATTAACATTAAACATAAATTGAAAAAGAAACTGAAAAAATTCTGATAAAGAGGCCTTATTGATTACTTTTGGTTTTTCCTTTATATCTTACGCAAATCAGAAGTACATAGAACTTGAAAATACATAGTCTGAAATGGATGGCGGATGAAAGTTGGATGTGTAGTTACAGGCTGAAGTTCAGTTACGTATTATTCTTTGATTTCCTATATTATTTCATGTTTATACTGTTTAATCTCTCGCACTGGTCCTCAGTGACCGTAAGGTGTTGAAGATAGCACTGGGTCGACCGTAGTACACATCAGAGTTGGATCGGAATGTGGGTTCAGGAAGTAACTTATCCTTAGTCTTATGACAGACACAGATTGCGCAACAGAACACGATGACAATTTGGAGGAGACAGAAGCCAATTATAGCCGCTATAAAAAGATTTTTAGGGCCACATATAACAAAGTCGTTTCCTGGAAAAACAAATCATAAAATTGTGGGTCAACAATTTGAATACTAAATTGCTTATGTACAAAACCATTGAATATATGTACTACAGTATACCTCCTGACTCGTCACCAGAGTCTAAAAGTTTTCCACTAGAACTCTTGGGCTTTCTGTCCAGTGGTCCATTGACAATAATTTCTTTTTGTAGTTCTATAATCTCTACATCATCATTTGCCCTTCTCTTCCTTCCGTGAGAATTCTCGCCGTCGCACCGAATCTGTTTTGTTTGTATATAAAAGGGGCAAAGAGCAAGTGAGGCCATTTTAATACAGAACTGTGTGCATTGCAGATGCTTGGGAAGGATTGGCCCCCACTGAATATTGTCTAATTTCTTATATGCATTAGAATGCAGATGAAGCGAACGAAGCCTTTTTTGATGCAGGCAATGAAAAAAATATCGATTATAAAACTATGTACATATATGAAGTACTTACCGGTAGACATTCGTTTCGACAGAATTGTAAGAAAACTTGAAACCTGACCACAGCATCATTTGTGAATTTAAAGGCTTCAAATCTCCCTTTCAATGATTTCGAGTCAGGCTTAACTTTCTTCATATGAGGGAAAATAGCTGGATCTTCCGGACATCCTCTCGAGTCCAACAAGGTTAATTCTTCTTCGTTTGTCCCACTTTTGGCAATGAGGTCACGGGCAAATACTCCATAGGCACCTGAGTAAGTCACAGTCAATACATGCAGCCGGCACAGTTACAAATTACAAATTCATTCGAAATAAAGCTCAAAAGTATTCTGCTAATTTAAGTGTCTACTTCATTTCAAAATTTCCATGAAAATCCTGTATTTTGTTGTTGCTTTTTCATACATATTTTGGGGCTTACACGTGAAAACGGTTCTTTATAATTGTTATCCGTATTTTGAACCTTCATGGAGCCATTCCTTCGTTTACCTCTTGTTAGTGTATCATTCATTCATGATTACGTAACATGGGTAAATAGATGGAAGCTGGAGGGAGAGCACACAGTGGAGTAATAAAGAAATGCAGAGAGAATGGAGCTCGGGAATGGAATGAAATTAAATGGGGAATAAAATAAAATCGAATAGCCTTCTACTTAGGTATATACTATAGACTCCCTCCCACTACTGTACTTACTGTCGGCCTCGACTTCAATGATCAGATAAAGTTCATCCCCTAATGAGACCCCGGAGACGTCATTTCCATTTTTGTCTGTAATTCGGAGAACAATAGACGGAGATTTAGCTGTGGAATTAATGACGGAGGTAGCAATGCCAAGGATAGGTGCTGGAGCGGATGCAGCTTCAACAAGGCGAGACTCAGATTCCTTTTCGTAGGCAATCGTGTGTGACAAAGTCCTATTACTTTCTGGGAAGGAGCAGACCAGTCGAAATGCCGCATCTCCACGCTTCTGAATCAATGGATGTTGCTGTACAACTAAATTCCCCACGAATGTCCCATCTGCCTCCCTATTTATGTACAGGACACAAGCAAATCCGGGATCCAGTCTTAGGAATTTTTCTCAATATTCTTTTTTACCATAAGTAAGTCTCGTACAGCAGGTACACATTAATACATACATTACATACACAGATGAAGGTTTAATCAAGGATGCTGAAACAAAGAATAGGTACTTGCTGCTACTATAGCTCTGCTCTATGCAATTGACTCCCAGCCAGCAATAACTGTAATTCCTACCTATTTTATGGCATGGCATTCATTTATGCCCAGGATTTTAATTTTCTGAACACTAGAATTTCTCCTTCGAATAAAAGAATTCCAAAAAATGTTTTGATTCAAAAATTGTCTCTAGAAAGTAAAACTTGTAGAGGCAAAATGAAAAGTTTGCTATTTTGAACGACTTTATTCGGCCCGCACAACCGAATCTAAACTGAAGATCTGGGAAAAAAATGTAATTAGTTTTTTTTTGCTGCTTTGATCGTACTCCATTAATATTTGGAAGTTTGGAACTGCTATTGTATAAATTCTGTTTAAATGTTATTGGTGTGAATGGTATAATTGGTCTGTGTAATGTATTACACGTTCATGGCAGCTTTGTAGGGACCCAAAAAAAAAAACGAAGGCGTGGGCAAATGAAATGAAGATTAAGGAAAAAGGCATAAAAATAAATTCTAACTTGAAAACTCCACAACCGTTGAGTGGATACTCGATGGACGTCATGAGCTTTCCGTGACCAAAGGCTTCACAGTCAGTTGAGAGTGTGGAAGAGTACATCTTTCCATAGAATGGTGAATGAGTTTTTAACTTGGCCACCATCGAATTCCCGTTGCACTCCAATGCCACTGTTTTTTTAGGTGATTTCAAAGAGACACATTAAAACATCCATGCATAAATTGTAAATAGAAGTAGGTATCAATAATATATATATTGCCTATTTGATTTTTTTCGTATCCTCTATACATATACAGAATATGAAGCGACACGTAAATGTACTTATGTATATAGTTATACAGGCACACACATAATATTAATAGTTCTTAGTTCTTTGTATTACACATCTTCGTTCTAGTTCCCGTTTTTTAAGGCAGACTTCGATAAATTTAAAAAACTTTGATTGTTTACTTGGTCACACGTCACACTTTCCAAAATGTGTGTTTTTTTGTGTTATGTGTTTCGTGAAATCCTTTATACAATCTGGAGCTAAATTGGATTAACATTTCATTCCTACAATGCGCAATGTTGGTATCTTTTTAATCCAATTCAATCTAATCCAATAAAAATGAACCACTAATAGAACTGAACTACGTAGCTGTCTACCTATTAGCTAATCATATAAACTATGATTATGATGATGCGTTCCTAACTATTAGAGATTTTTTTAGTACATTTTTGGCATTTTGCATTCCAGATAGGTTTGTTTGGTAAAAAGTATACCGGGTACCTTTGTAGTATCTACAAATATGTATGTACGATAAGTTTATAGTGACAAACTGCGTTGACGTTGAATGTTAGTGCGTAAGATTGTTAGTGTGCTTACTGTCAATGCAGGGAACTCTTTGAGCATATATTTTATGATCGTTTGATTTCAAAAGTTTTGTGGAAGTAGTTGACATATCGGCTCCACTGAGGAGACAGACTCCATTGATTGTATCATAAGTGACTGAGCGGCAGGTGAAGGCAGCGTAGTTCTCACAAGTCTTCTGACACTAAATATATTGAAATAGAAATACCACAGAAGATCACATGTCAGCTCAAAAAGTAGATAATAAAATACGCATTTTCACAGTTATTAGTATTACTACACTTTTAATGAATATGGAATGGAATAATGGAAGTCAAAAGTGTTCAGTACCTCCTCAAGATTCTCTGTTTTGGCTGAAAAGTCCCCAATCACAAATTCAGAGCCGTGCTGAACTTCCCATTCACACTTTCTTCCTTTGTTCGTAGATATTGGACCTAAAATAAGTAGACAATAATTGATTGATTTAATTCCTTTCGTATTTTGGATTTTAAACGTGTTTCTATTTTTGGATTTCTCAAAGTTTGAAGAATATTGTATTCTCATTTGTATTTTAATAAACCTGTGCAAGTATTTTCAATGTATTCCACAAATTCTCCGGATAAAGACTTTACAAATGAACCGGGTTGAGTTCTTCGGTCTTCTCGACTCAAGCGGCATTCCTTTCTCCCTTCCCTTCAATTTTAAAACAGTCAATTTTTTACCAGTTAGTGTCATTGCTTCTTTTTTGGTGCATTCTTGCCACTTTTTTGTTCTTTGTTTGTATTTTTTTGTAGTAATTTCTGAATTATTCTGAATCTTAAGAAGTGCACGTAAGGTGCATAGGTAAAACAGAAGTACGGCATACATATAGTACCTACACAGAAGGACACTTACCAGTAATCAGCAGATCTGCATGGGAGCCGTTTATCCGTTAAGCAAAGCTCAGAACATCGTTTTCGCGAGCCCACACTTCTAATTATCACGTCGTCGTATCCCGCCAATTCGTACCCGGGTATTCTCTCGGTTACCCAAGCTTTGCTGCATATATCCCCTAAGAGAAAATCCAGTCATCAATTACACCGAATTTACCCTTTCACTGTAGTAAACAAGGTTGCACGAGCGCTCCCTTATTGAATTAACACTTTAAATGTAAAATACCAATTACATCAAAATACGTTCGTGTATTCGTTTTATTTAAGAAATTAGCCTCAAAGGTTTGAAGACTAGGACCAACAATAATTGTTAAAGTTAAAAATGGTTCAAGTTGCAAGTGAAATTGAGGTCTAATAAATCCGAAAGAAATAACCTAGTCGTTTACTACTTGAGAGCGTTTTCTGCCCAAGGTTGGTGTCGGTATCGGGAGCGCTTTTGTAGTATGAAGAAGATACCTACCTAGGTACATACATATTACCTATTTGCACAGACTTAAACACTAAACACATTTTGCACCTTCGAGAAAAACACACTAAATACCTAGATACTATGTATAACACGCACGCACTACGTTGTTATAGACACACATACACACACTGCTTGCTAGTTAGATAATAGATATAGGTATAGGTACTGCGAGTTATAGGTGGTAAACACTATACAAAAGTAATTAAAAATAACGATGAGAAAATCTCACTTTCCCCACCTTGTAAGCAAAGCCTTTCAAAGTACGACGACGCCTTTGAAAAGTCCACAATCACAGATGAGTCGGTGAATTTTGGGTTTCCCAAACGAAAGCAAGATGCCGATGTGTAATCGATCCAAAAGGCGGAACAACTCGTCGAAGATCTACATCTGAAATTTTATTATAAAAAACATGTAAGCATCCAGTTCCAGTTAGGTACATCTAATTTACACTTATTATCATTCATGCCTATGTTTTTGTTTCCTTTAAAATCAGCTGGAGATACATTCGCTATAATTATTCTAATTTCAACTTTTAGTTGTTATGTACAATTATAGGTATGTGTAAAAAATATGGAGTAAATTATAGTTCATCAAAGTAGCAAACTAGACTAGGTAAAATAATTTGCAGAAACCAGAAAGCAGGTAAGTAAGGAAAGGACCTAACTGGAAATAGGATTAAGAATACTATACCGACGATGTATTTACTACAAAGCCTATACATATACGTAGGTACAACAAAAAAGTTACGGGACTCAACTCAAAGAATAAGAAAAGTAAAAGTACAGCATACATACATAGATCCAAGTTTTCCTAAAAAGTAGTTTATTTTTATTTTGGACAAAAAAAGGTTATTTACCTGTTATAGCAGTCAGCAGTGATAGCTCCTGCCGTACTAGAGTATAGCGGTATTCTATCTACAGCAGGCAATTCAATACCCGTCACTTTCTCAAAAGTCTCTATTCCTGTACATTCCGAGTGAGCTGTTTTTAGTGGTACTAAAATTTGACCTGGAATATTTTTAAAAGACAAACTAATATTAGAATGAAAATATTTGGCTTAAAAAGGAATTGAAATCAAATTTTTGGTGCACGATCGTAGTATCTTGTGTGATATGGTACAGTTATGATTACATTGTAGAGCTTCTTTCTTAAGTCAGTAGTTTCTTTTTCTTTCAAGTCGGTAATCAAACTTTAAATCATTTAAAAGCGATTTGTAAAACAACGGTTAAATTGTGCAATATTGTATTAAATTGACATAAATTATGATAAAAATTCGTGCACAATGAACAATAAGACTTGACCTTGGGAAAACTTATTTGACTACTAACTACTGGATCCTCACTCAAACGAAAAAACCACAATTAAGACACCTACGTACATACACATGCTGAGTAAATTAAAAATATTAAATTAAATACATAAAATAATTAAATAGAGAAACCCACAATTAGTGAAATTGACGTTGAGCCAGAAACACAGAAAACCACTCAAAAAACCACGAAGCACATGCATTTTCTATTGCTTGATGTCAATCAATTGTGAACAGTAACGACAGAGAAAAGGATTTTTTTTTCCAATCCAGCAATCTTCTTTGCCTTTGCTTTGCTATATACTTACAATCTTCACCTATCCAAGATGAAAGATCAAAGACTCTCGACTCACTTGAACAAAGACAACACACGCTACTACTGTAAAGGCAAAATTTCAGTCTCAATTCCTATCCAACTACCAATAATAGTAGCACCACACTAATCGTCAACATTGACTTTTAACTTGAGCAGATCATTCAGGTAGGTAGGTACATACACAGAGATACACTCAGGATGATTTATTATGTATACTTTTGTAATCAACAGGTTTCTAGGGAACTAGGGATTTGTATTGTGTTTTTCGAATGATATATTTATAAAGTTCACAAATATGTACGGCTATATGTATGTATATGTATATACAAACTCCCCTTAATTCCTTCGTCAGCCTTAAGTTGTTCTATGTCTAAAATTAAAAGAGACGATACGACGAGATCTGTAGAAGCAGAACAGAAACGGATTCACTATGAATTTGGTTTTTTTTTTCGATTCTTGAATGTTATCACACAATATAATACTTACTGACTTACGACTCGCTTCACACGTTATACGTTATACCGATCAATCTTGATTGAGAAAAACTATGTAAACTGAAAACTTATTGACTGGCAAGTGACAAGTGGCAAGTGGCCCACCAACAACGTGTTCAATGTACATACAGAATACAGATTTATCACACAAAACTCAATCTCACAAGAAGAACTCCGTGTAACCTTTGGAAAAACGTTGTTCGTCTGCTGCTGCTGCTTCTTCTGTCTGTTCGATGCTGTCTCCCATGAGTTGCTGTTGCTACTGTTACTTTGTTGGGTTACTCTGGTAGGTTTGCTCTTTGACTTGAAAATGAAATGGTAGGTAATGGTAATGGTTCTTTACAGATCAAATCAAATCAGACCAGACCATGGAGAGAGAAGAGCAAATAAATATATACCTAGTATATTCTATTTGTGTATTTGTTTTCTTGAGGAGAGTGAAATCTCGTTTCGCACTTACACCTTTGATACTTTCGATCTTTTCTTCGTGTGGCCTGCGATAATGTCAACGATCGTAGCAATTATGAAATTGAACAACTACAAAACTATAAACAAACGACACAAAGTCATTGATAAAATTTACAATCAAATGGTTTTTTAGAAAAAATAGTAACTGCAATACAAACGTGCACAGAGGTAGGCGGTTTAAGGTGTTTGGTCTTTGGTGGATCGTAGGAGCGCAGGAGGCAGACTGAAGGCTCCAAGTGTGCTGATGGTGCATAAATAAACTGAAGCAAAAATCAAAATCAAGATCGGCAATACAAGCCAATATATACACTTTGAGGATTCAGTACAAAACAATTACGTATGATGACAGCCAACAACACAAAGTCACTTACTTTATACCAAGTTGAAATGTAACTTAAGAGCCACAATCAGAAACACAAGCAAATCGAATTTAGCAAATCTCCTCAAAGATTCGAGTACATACAACATATATCTACACACATGCAGACAGTATAGACTCAGACATTTGGCATTTGACAGTTGGCTTTTGCTTTGACATGGGCTTAACTTCTGGTTCAAGAGGGTGGCAGTGGCAGTGGCAGTGATAGTATACAGGTAGCCATGGAATCACAATACCTTCTACTGACGTGTGGCCAATTCAATAATTTTTCTTGAGCTACACACTTGTGTGTACTTGTACGTCTTACTAGGTGTTGTGTATCCTTTACTAGTTTACTTTTACTTTCCCCCAAATCGAGAAATCATACAGCAGATGCCATAGCCGAAGCCTCAAGGGGCCAGCTGTTTGTACGGAACATTGCAGTAGGAAATATTTATGTGCTATCTGTCATCTGTAGTGGCCTACCTTATGTATATATGTACATATATTTTTGTTTTTGTATTTTAAATTGTACGTAAAATAGAAGAAGTCATTCTTTTATTGTCGTATTTTCATTTGATTGTTGTAGTGTCTCCGTTCTCAGTGTCAGTAGTAGCTTCATTGCTTGTTTGCTACACATTTCAAAGTAGCAAAAGGACTGACCACCATATGGACGGATGGATTGTAGATTGGATTAAATGTCGCCGATTTAATGCCATTGTTTGAGTTTCAACCGAAAGAATTTCAATTTTCTCTCAAGGTCCTATAGTCCTCTCCTGCACGGACTCCTTCATGCCGGAACAAAGATCAATTCCAATTTTAAGATTAAATGTAAGATTTGCTGTAACCGACATTTGAACTTCTGTAAGTAATATGTGTAGGCACTATTAGGCACCTTATAATGTTTCCATCCGTGTACCTATTATAGGTATATTGTGATTATTTTTTAGTAAATTCGTGCTCCATATTAATGAAGGATTTTTTGGACTACAACATAAGCTCGTATTTTTAAACATATACATACCGCTACACTGTGCATTTCTGCATGCCAAACTTTGGCTCTTGGTTGAGTGACAAAGTTAATAAATGTGGAGGCGACAGCGGAAATTCATTTCATTATGTCGCCCTGTCTAAAATTTCACCGTTCCGTCCGTACGTTTGATTCTTCCGTAAAGTCGCAATCATAATCATTCTAGTAAAGATACGGTCTTTTAGACCGTCGCTACTGAATTACATAGCTACTGCGAGTAGGTACTTATTTCATTGTGTGTCACTGTCTCACACAAATAAGTACAATGACAAATTATGAGGTATGTGAGAAGAAAGGAACCAATTCTCAATTCATGCCTAATCACACACTAAAATCATCGACACTACTGATTACCGAAAATCGATCCTGGCACCCAGAGCCCAGAGCCCAGAGCCTTGATCACTCATCAATAATGTAAAGACTTGAGATGCTGCAGAAAATTTAAATTACGGCCAGAATGCACTAGACCTTACAGAAGAGGCACATCAAAGGAAGCCCTCGTTAAAGCATGCATTTTGGGATTTTTGGGAAGAAATAAATATAAAAAAAAGTACCTGCACACAAGAATGAAGAATACTAAGATTGATTGGGATATTAGGAACGTACTAAAACAAGTAGGTACATAGAATAGAGAAATACATAAGTAAACATATGCATATAAGATCTTGAAATACAAATAGACAACGACGACTGTCGACATTCCGAATTCTTTCATCTTGATCTTTCATGGTCACCAAGGACGCGGATGCGGACGCTGAGATTGGGGTTACCCATCCAAAACATTTTTACTACCTACCTACTTACATTTCATTGAATTAGATAGGCACATTGCATTATTGTATTGAAGAAATAAGTTACCTAGTATAGGGGACTAACAATCTGCAGATGCTGCACTATATGCACTTGACCAAGACCGTGAATGAGATCGACACGAAAGCAGTAAAGGGTTATACATAGTATAGATACATTTATTTTAATTAGATATTTTATCAAAGCTGAAGCTTAGAGAGAGGCTAAAAATAAACAATTTTATTACTCCAAGAAAAAATTGTAATTAAAGGATTTTTCGATTGAGTGACGAAACGCTTATACCTACCTATGTACTTATATAGGTTCAACTGGTGGATTTGTATTTTACACAGAAATGGCCATGCTTTTCGATGTTTTAAAGCAAAAGGCTCATCTGCATACATCCGTCTTTAATTGAAATACAACCGAATCCATTTTGTGCATAGATTCGTAAATCAGAGCCCAGAGCTGCGACCATGGTTGTATGTATAGGTATATACACGAAGCAAAGCTAACTAAGCATACAAAATACAGGCACAGGCACTTCTATTTTCTTCAGGGCATAATATTTACTATCTGCATATTACATACATGTATGTATATGTATGTGAATCTAATTACGCCAGAATAAGCCAATAGTTTTGGCTTTTTACGCTCAAGTCTTCCAAAAGTTTTTTGCTGTTTGCACTTTTCAGTGCTCAGGATGTAACTTCTAATTAGCATTTTCAAATTTGTCCATATTTTTTGTGTCTTTTTATTTACTTTGAGGTTCTTCGAGTATGTAATCGGTTCAATTAGAAAATAAAAAATGAAAATGAAAATGAAAAGGTGAAGACCAAAAACGTATGCAGGTATGTATGTACCTATGTATGTATGTACCTAGAGCATTATACGTTTGGTATATTCGTTATTGCAATTGTATTGTGGAAAGGTATAAAATGTACCTACTCATCTTAAGGTATACAGATGGATAGTTTGGAAGAAGAACGACAAACGGCAATCGAAAAGGACAACAAACAATCAACGATCCACAATTTTTGTGACCACCAAATGTTTTTACTCACATACTTACATCACATTATCACTGAAAGGCTTACGGCAAACGAGACCAGACGTAACACGTCTTTTGTCACTAACCAGGTCTAATTTGCGGTAAAGAAGCTTTACCACAGTTTTTTGATTGTTTTCAAGATTCCACGAAAGTCATGCAATGCATGGGCTAAGTGGAGCTTATTACTTAGACACAGACACAGGTATACATATTATCTATACATACATATATACCTAGCATGTATGTATTAAATAAAAGTGAGAGTCAAAGTAAATCCTGTCAAGTGCATAATAAGCCTTATAATTATTTGCCTATTGTAAATCCAGTGTATATGCCTACCTATACTTATAAATGCAGACAGTGAATTGCTCACGCAGTAATAATAATCCGTTACAAAATTTACACACAATTTTGTTGACAGTGTGCAATTTCCATTTCCCCAGTCCTGGAAAGGTCGATGCATGCGTAGGTACTTGATTTACTATAAACGAGGTGGAACTTTTGGCCCAGATTATAAAAAATCAAAATAGGGATTAATAATAACAAAATTTAATAAATAGCCTCATCAATCATCTGGTAAGATTGATGACTTAACTACGTACTGTTAATTACAGTGATTACACAAGATTTATTATTTGCTACTGCATATCTGACACCTCTGCTCTGGTCCGCATAATAGTAAGCTGTACCATTACCTCTGCAAGAGTAACAGCAATAAAATAGCACCATAACTATAAGGATGCGCTGCATTACTTTTGTTTGGGGGAAAAAGTGGATGAAAAAAAACTCCAAGTGTTACAAAGACAATTCTATTGTTCACCGGAGGAAGTTCTATATAATGTGTAAAAAAAATGACAATAGCAATCAATAAATTCAATGTCATAGTTGTATCTGTAATTATATAGTTTGTAATGCAGATTCAACGAAAATCTTCCTGAATATGTACCCGAACGTTATTACTATACTATTGGTGATCGGGTGAGGGCCAGTACACCAAAAAAAAACGTCTTAACTCTTAACATGCATGGACTACTTTTGATTGTGTGAAATATTCTGTATATCTATCAGAATATGACGCTATATACATATGTCGTTGGATGGCCCGGATATATAGTGCCACTAAAAAAGAATCTGGAAATTCATCCATACATTGTAAAAATTGCCAATTGTAAATTACTTCCTTCCGACGTTTAACTTTTACGCTTACTTGCTTGCACGTTGATATTTTCCTTTGTTTACTCAATGAACGCTTTAAATATTTTATAGAGTTTTGAGATATTTGAATGCGCTCTTGAATTTCAATTGAAAGTCTGTTCCTTATTGCTTATTGCCACAGCACAGTACGGTGAAGATCATAGTATGGCAACTGACAGTGTATTCAGTATTCAGTCGTCAGTCAGTTTTTTACGGTAATTTCCTTATGTAGGTGTAATGTACTGTAAATGTGACTTGTATTTTTTATTGCTTTCATTTTCTTTGTAGTAAGTATACCTATGTACTTACATAATAATTATTGACTGTTTCCTCCTTCCTTGCACTGCAATGCATTGTATTGCATTGCACTTCACAAAGTACTTAATATACAAAACCTGTGTAAAAGACAGGATTTTTCGTAGTGTCACATTCCATTGCTGTCGTACCGTTAAAATTTATATATACACAAATATAACTAACTTATCAAAATATAAACTCTTGCTGATGTAGAACGAAGCCTGGAAAGATACAAAAAGGAGTGATTTTAGTGACATTTAATTTCTTGATGTGAAATTAGAGTTAATGTGTGATACCGTCTGGGCCTCCGGGCAGATATACATACACTGCATACCTATGGAGGTATGTAGGTGCTAAAGGCAATGAAAATATGGTAATCCTATTTCTATTCTGTCGCTATGCATTGTGAAAATTGGAAGGATGTTGCAGCTTGAAATTAGAAGATGAATGCTTTAAAAGAAATTAAATTGGCTCTGTTGTATTGTTATTGTTATTGTTATTTGGTTTTGTGAAAGACGGATCTCTGTATATTTTTTTGATTATTTCTCTTTGTTAATGATTGGCTTCTTGTCGTTAGCTATTTCGTCTTTCCTCTTTGAATTAGGGAAACATGTTAGTAGTATGTACCTATGATGTAATTGAAGGTAAAGTCACTGTCTTTTTTTGTAATTTAAACTCTGGTTCTGGTTCTGGGTTCTGGGTTCTGGGTTCTGGCTACCATGAAACTGATTGTTCAAATAATTAAACATTAAAAAAAAAATTGACTTGACGATGACATAGGACAGAGTAGCAGAGATCTGCATTGCTTTTTTTTAGCGAATATGGAGCCTATGGAGGTTGAAGGTAAAATTGTGCAGAAACAAAACAGGAGACAAACAAGCAGGAGGTATAAGAGAAATTGTTCACAGTGCCACACCACTTTGACTTTTAAGGAAAATGCCAAAATGGTACATAAAACTGTGTACATACATACATTATAGGGCTAAGAGGCTGGATTTAGAATATTCCCTTTAAAAAACCCTTGCTGTGAGAACTATAGTGGTAAAGATTTACTTATACAGACAGATTTTCTCGATCTCCTCGCCTTTCTGCTTTGACTCTGGGATTTTGAAATAATTTCGATTTCGAGCATTGTTTGTAAGGGCAGCAAATGTATCAGTCTTCGAGGTTTTTATATATTACGCTAAATTATATGTATTTTATATAATAAACTAAATACTGAGTTGATTTTTTTTATAGGCATACGAAGTACGCTTAAATAAGTTGGTGTTATGCTATCGTTTTCTTGGTGTGATGTACCTATTTTAATCCTTTGTGTGTTGTTCTGTCGTCGTCGTCGGGATTCTTGGGTGCAGAAACCTATGGGGGAAAGGAAGACATTATTTAAAGCATGAAGGTGATGAAAACTGTAGACTCATTAGAGCGTATACATCACATTTCATTAAGCCGAGCTTAATACGCGTATACATACGGATTGGAAGCAGGTAGGTTAGTGTAAATTAGTGGTGGCAAAGAAAAAGGGGTTTTAAGGTGTTTTCGTGGCAGGTTCTTCGTCATTTATTACAAATATTTTACGTTCGTTTTAAACTGTGAGCAGATACTTTGTCTAGCACGTACATTCAGAACTGATCAGTGTCTTTTGCGACTTGCGATTGCATTAATACTCGCATCCCGCACTATAATTATGCTAGACAGATACCAGGCTGGGATGAAAGATCAGATCTTCCTACGCCATTCTATGTGAAGGGTATATCGTCCGAATTCGACCATCGAAATATAAAAGTAAAAATGCTATGAATTCGAGTACTTTGAAACGCCCGATTTTGTACGAAAAAATATTCCCGCATACTAGATATTATAAAAAGTTAAAGTCCAGTACTCCTTAAAAAACGCTTTTAACCATCCTGAAAATTCAACAATCTTCCTAATTACCTAGTCCTATTTCATCGTATTAAGATTGCTTCATAAATATGTTTACAATCAAATTCGAAAATATTTGCACTTATTAACTGCTTTTGGGTTACCCATAGACGAGAAAGGTATGCCCTGGCAGAACCAACTACCCACATTTATGTACATAAAAAAATCTTAAAAATGCGATATTTAAAAGGAAGAAAGGAAAATAAATGCTGAAATGCAACTTCAACTTCATTTCCATTGTATTCCAGCTCCCAACACTGGCAGTTTAAGCAATTTCAAAAGTATCAGTTCTTCCATTGTAATTGTAAAATATAAACTACAAGATCCAGATTTTCCAGTCGCAATAAAAAACTTTTCTTGTTACCCGCACACGCCTGTTTTTGTACACACTCGGGAACATTTTTTCATAATCTTGCGTTTTTGGGAACATTCATTCCGGGAACATTGTTTCTGTATCCCGAAACGGTCGTGTTCGACATGAAGCTTTGAAAACATTTTCGACCATAGTTTAGATGCCATTTTCGATTCCTGTTTTAGGGCTGTTTTCCAATCTCAACCGATTCTATTTTAGGCTGCAATTTTGGCCCGTACATTTTTATTTGTTTTATTATGTCGGGTATACTTATACATTATATTTTTTTGGGATTTTTTTTCAATCTGAAAAATTTCAAACTAAAATTGCGACCGAAAACTCACGCCCAAATGAGACGTACAATATACCATTTGAAAGGTAATCGCATGTAAAATAGAAACTATACAAAATAATCAAAATAAATTTAGCTTCAGTTCAATATTTGTGCACGCCAATTTGGGGTTTTCATGTTTTTTGGATATCTTTCAAAAAATTTCAAAATTCAAAGGATGAATTCAAAAAACAACTCCAGATCAGTAATCAGCTCGTCCTTTTCGTTAATATGGTGTGTTGCACGATCATATTGGACCATTAATTACGAAAATAGGTTTTTCGGATAAATACCAATATTTTAGTAATATTGTTTTTTGCTGGCATAAATCTTACAAGCCGTTTATTTACCTTGTTAAATCAAAAATTAATTGGGTATTACATGATTTTTCATCATTTTAAAGTAGGTAGGTCACAGACATAGGTCACAGAATCATGTATGAAACTATTATCGCTTATTATAATAAAATTAGCTATAAACTTGATGTTTTAATGAGATATAAACAAAAGTTCTTCGAAATATTGTACATGCACTTCTACGACTACCAACTCAGAAGATTACCTTTAGAGCTCTTTAGTCTCTATTGGTCAGAGCTGTGTTTCCTCTTTAAGGTGCAAACCAAAAAAATTGAAATCCGAATGACTTCGTTTAGCATATCATAGGGAATCCTAAACCAAAAACTACATTATGTCTTACAAGTACATATTTTATTCAGTATAAGTCATAATCGTTTATGTAATCATCATTAAGAATCTCTGAAATAAAATAAGCACTGTTTTCAAAACCCTAAAAAAAATTTTGAAGTATAACCTACCGTACAGCCAACTAACTCCCGAACCCCGGATAACTTCTTATATGTATCACGTGTAGATTTGGTAAATAACTCTCGATAACCCCACGAAAAACTATGCTTCCTGACTAATAACGTTTATGGCACAGAGTGTTTCGTAGCTAATTATCCACTAAAGAGCCGGGTGCCATAACTTTTGAACCTGTCCAGTTTGATTTTTACACTAGCGAGTTTGTGCTGACCCGATTCTTGAGGTTTCGGTTTAAGATTAGGGTCACAAAATGCATGGAATCAAACGGCCGTTTTCTCCCTCAACCTAAACTGAAATATCAAGATTCGGGTCAACACAAATTGGCTAATAGTGAGTTTGTGCTAACCCGATTCTTGAGGTTTTAGTGCAAGTTTAGGGACACAAAATACATTGAGTCAAACGGCCGTTTTCTCCCTAAACTCAAACCAAAACCTCAAGAATCGGTTCAGCACAAACTCATCAGCCAATTTGAATAGAGCAAGCATTGCAAGTTTATTACGTACCAGGTTCAGGGGTGTAAAACCTGCGCACAATAACAAACGTTGTTCATTTGTACAAATGAACAACGTTTGTTATTGTATTGCTCGAACTGTATATACATACAGTTCGAGCGCTTGAACAAACAACGCTCTGAACAACTTAAAATTGTACAGTGCACAAAAACAAGGTTTAACAAACCTGAGAGAACAATGAAGAACAATCTCAAAGCCTAGAAGACCTCATTCTTTCTGCAGGGTTATTACTATTATTACCGTGGTTTTATTTTCTTTTACCAATTTTAGTTACACGCGCATAGGAATAACACATTTAGCTTTAGTGCGCTTTAATTAAATTGCTTTAATGAAATTAAGATCGCAAATCTGTCGAAAGGGAAAAGGGTCTTAAATGGTAGCGCAGACGTTTCTCGTTACAGTACCGTTGCCTAAGTTGACGGAAAGTTTTGCTAGTCTAGTCATTTGTTTTACAAGCCCCTGCTAGTCTAGCCTAGTCATTTGTTTTACAAGCCCCCACTAGTCTAGCCTAGTCATTTGTTTTACAGGCCCCTGCTAGTCTAGCCTAGTCATTTTACAAAAACCGACTATATAGTCAAGACAAGTCTAGTTAAATCTTCTGAAAGGGCCGAATAGTCTAGTCAAGTCTAGTCAATCCTAGTCTAGTCACGAATTTCTGACTAGACTAGGGCAGCACTGAATTAAATTCGGTGTGATGCCAGTTTTGGATCTAATTGGTAATTTTAGTTAGCATAGTTACGTAAAAAGCGAAGTGCAATATTAGTGACCGGCGCGGCGGTAGTTCAGTCGGTCGACCGAAGGCTGACCGACCGACGCTACGGGGTCGCGTCGTAGCTTTCACTTCAGCCTGTCGGTCAACCGTGAATAGGCCTAGTTGATGGCACTGGTACTGGTCACTGTAAAATGGAAAACGGAAAATCATTTTCAAAATGTTGTATTTATTTGCTCGCTGAGAGCACCTGTCAGTCCTTCGCTAATTGTAGGTTCCACAGGAATTAGTAGGGGACAGTCCACAAATTACACCCTTTGTTCAAAAACTTCATTCACCCACCCTTGCTAATTTTGTGAGTTTGCACGAGAGCAGAGGGGTGGATTGACCAATCCTGCAATCTGAAATTGCCAGACTACACGCTTTACTTATAAATTCATGATGTAGGGTAGGTGTGCCTAATTGTGATAAGGACTTAATTGTGATAATCTCTTACTAGAGACTGGTTTTCAAACCGATCACGCTATAAATTTCACACAATCTTCTCAACGGCTGATTGTATCAAAAATAAAACAGGCCGATGATTCCATCGAACTTTTCTAATTAAAATTATGAACTATCACAATTAAGTCCTTATCACAATTAGACACACCCACCCTAATACGTAAATTAGGCTAGATTAAAATGGGGGAAATAAGAAAAACCTGTTCCTTTACTACTAATACAATTTGTGGACGATCCCTGCATTCAAAAATTTAGGTGTCACGGATCATAGTTTTTCATAAATCAGTTCTTGGACTTTAAGGTGCTTTGGCACAAAAAGTCTTTAACATTTTTTCAAAATACGCCGTACGTCATCAACTAATGCATAAAAACATATACACGAAGTTTGGTCAATGCACGGTAGGGATTGGTGAAATGACAGCAGCTATTTCAAAACTTCCAAAATTCTTTGTAGACCGTCCAATTGTGGTATGTATTGTGAACAAAAGTTGCTGTCACATTACTACCCCAGCCCAGATTCTATATATTTAATTGAATTGGACATTATATTCACTTGCGAAGGTCACACCAACTGAATGACCCAATATGTCCAGAATCCCAGTAATTTACGAAATGTATATAACTTTAATTTAGAATATGCCTCGACCCTATGGAGCCAAAGCCAACATTTAACGAGTAAGTTACTGAATGAAATAATAGCAGTGGAATTAATAGATAAGAAATTCCTTGCCATAATTACTGGGAAATATATCAGTAAAAGCATTCACACAGACGTAGCTAACAGATGTAACTTATGAAAAATTGAGAATAGATTTACTAAACAATTTATAATTAAAATCTGGCTGTAAACTTTAAAAATCAGAAAGACATCAAAATATAGAAAATCAGACTAGTGACGGGTTAAAACCATTTACTACATATAGTTCCGTACCAAGTATAAATAATTTTAATAAAATTATTGCATTGTTTATTGTATGTATGTATGTAGGTATGACTATGAAAGATACAGGAAATCGACTATACCAACTCTAATTAAAATAATGAAATACTAATTGTAAGTTCTAATCAGTGTATCTTTTAACCACTGCATGTGCTTCATGCAACGTGGGCTTCTTTATTTTTCCTTCGCTTTAGTTTCCTTGTTAGTTAAGTAACTAGTTTTACCTTATGGAATATTTATATGTAGTACTATTAGATTTGGTTTTTATTATTGGATCCCTCTTTCCCACCCAAATTGTCCCAGTATTGTTTTTAAGATTAGTTAGACAACTTTGTACTATTCATTTGTAGGTAGGTACGTGCATAATAACTGGACTGAATAAAAACCCAGAATACTAATAATAATTTTGATTGATTTCATTCGGAAAAACCTTTCCTGCAAATTACAATGAATTTAATATAGTACTATAATATAGGTACCTACATAGTGCTCCTGTGTCCCTGAAAACAAAACAAATGTTTGCTGAAGTGAAGGTCTAAGCCAAAATTATAGAAGTCGGGTTTTTTTGTAATACGTATTGAAATAAATGACATTATGCACATGCACCTCTTCGGTCATTCAGTTGGTGTAGCTCTATGTGTGTGTGTACTTATTTTATTTTTTATATTTTATTTAATTTTAATTTTAATAATTTACGAAATTATGGAATATTACTAGTAAAAAATACAAAAGTTATTAGACCATGGCATCGTTCCGTTGTTTAGAAATCCAACTAATTATATGAGGTGCCGTTCACATATTGCATAAAGCATTACGGGAGCGATTTTTGGATCACCCGATACCCGATGTAAGTACACTACGCGGGTGTCACACAAATCACTCATCTTTAAAAAAACAGTTTCTTTTACTTCAACTTCAACAAATTGATTACATAATGAGAAGGCGACCGAACAAAACTTTCCTCTAAACATCTGTAAAATTAAGTACCTTCCTAATGTACGAATTCACAGTTACGAACGAACCAAAACTATTTTTATTACAATATGTATTAATACTAAACCTATTCGAAACTGAGGAACCATGGAAAGAATGCTTTGCACAAGTGTTTAATTCTATAAATTAACTTTTTCAACACGGTCAAAACTAGTAAATGATACTTTTTCAAAACGGTCAAAACTAGTAAATACCACTTTTTCAAAACAATCAAAACCAGTAAATGACACTTTTTCAAAAGGGTCAAAACTAGTAAATAACACTTTTTCAAAAGGGTCAAAACTAGTAAATACCACTTTTTCA
>JAQFZC010001690.1:0-27665 GCA_034695205.1 Dicyrtoma fusca | reverse complement strand
AAGTGTTATTTACTAGTTTTGACTGTTTTGAAAAAGTGTTATTTACTAGTTTTGACCCTTTTGAAAAAGTGTTATTTACTAGTTCTCGCTGTTTTGAAATGTATTATTTACTAGTTTTGTCGTATAATGATATTTTCCATTATAAGGACTTGGGACATATTGCAATTAAGCTGAGACTGGGCTTGGGACAAACTGCATTTACACAGACGATATAGAGTTTCCTTCCCTAGATTATTGTGTCAATGTAATCTATGAATGCCTCTTAATACTATCAGCTAACCAGCCATAAGCGTATACTGGATGACATTGTGGATGGCAGTGAGGAGCGGCACAATCTAAGTTGCTGGCATACCTTACCACAGGTGGGAACGTCTGCTATTAACGACGCATGTCAGCTCGCAAGTGGGGCGTATCTTCTGATTTGTAAATATTTCAAGGACAAGCCTTACTTTGTGGACTTACTAGGTCTCGTTCACGAAGCCAACTATGCGTATGAGATTGGAGAAAATGGAGTCTATCTTACTTTCCCTAGGCCAGGTTTAAATGGGTTAGTGTTAGTTAACTAGTGAACCTGCTGTTCATAGCGTGTAATTTTTTATTTATACTTACAAGGAAGGTCCCATGTCCCGGCCTTTCCTTGCTAGTGCTCTTATTTTGAAACTAAGCGTTGTATAGCATGTACACATTTTAATAATTACTGTTATTTGTTTTACCTTAATGTGTAGATTGGATGTAAGAATAATGAAACAATTCATTTGGGCGAGAAAAATGATGGGTCATTACCTGTACTTTACAGTGGCAGCAACAATGCTTATGGTATGTACACAATATTACATCAAATAGCACTACTGTAAAATTTTTACTAAACATAAACCATAATTACAAGGGTTTTGAAAAACAAAGTGGCGACGTATCAATGCATTTTATGTTTGTATATTACCTTACATCGATTTGGTAAAAATTGGAACAAAAAAACAGGCAAGTAACAATATGCGGTACTTTGCTACAATTTTTACACTGTACTTGAGTGATCGTAATTCGTAAGCCCCAGCAGCGCTTTAATTATAATCGGTCATAATACATAATTATTTTTCTTTAGCACGACGTAGGAGATCCTAGGCTTATGAAGCTTGTCAAGGCCACAATGGTAGACATGACACATTACTTCGTCATGATAGACGACTTGTCAGATTGCTTTGGAAATACTCAAGTTAATGAAAGAAAAGGGAACGACATTGAAATGGGGAAAAATACATTTCTGCTATGGAAAGCGCTAGAACTCGCGAACCCCGTTCAATGCCAACACCTAATGGTTAGTACTTAACGCCTTTTTGCCTGCAATACCCCCCCCCCCCTCCGCCCCAACTCGATGGTAAACCAATTCGGAAATTACTATCATGCCATCAAGCATGATAATAATTTTCAAAAGCGCTTATTCTACAATAGAAGTTTTCAAAAAGGTCAAAACAAAAAAAATCGTTTTTGGTCAAAACAAGAAATTATTGTTTTCAAAATGGTCAAAACTGGTAATTAACACTTGTTAAAAGGGTCAAAATAAGAAATTAGTGTTTTCAAAATCATCAAAACTAGTAACTAACACTTGTTAAAACGGTCAAAACAAGAAATTATTGTTTTACAAATGGTCAAAACTAGTAACTAACACTTGTTAAAACGGTCAAAACAAGAAATTAGTGTTTTCAAAGACATCTAAAGCTGAATATATTTCCGTTTCGAAATATATTTAAGGCTCAGAAGCACATTTTTTGCTTTTGGTCAAAGCGAACATTTCAAAACAAACGCATTTTAGTCAGGGCCATTAGCGGATCGGACCGTTTTGGACTGAGAAAGACCCGGCATGCCGTACCTGCTAAAAATTTTCGAACCGGCACGAAACGGTCCGATTAGTATCAAGGGTGTGTCTATTTAGCATATCAAAAATGTAAATTCAATATTTTATGGAATTTGGGCAGTATATCTACGGCCGAAGAGAGGATGCTTTTGTGAATCAAGTAAAGGAAATCTACCAAGAGCTCAATGTCAAGAATATTCTTAATGAAGAAGCGGAAGTAATAGCATCAAGATTAAAAGCACAAATATCAACGCTTTCACAAGATGACCTGCCCTGTCATCTTTGGCTGAGGATGATAGACCACTATCGAGATGTGTCGCACGGCAAGTCAGCAAGAATTTAGTATTTTTAATTGTTTGTACATTATACATAGTACTTTTTATTTGTAATCTTAATCTTTGTTATAATTATACGTCACTTAAAAAATCATGCCATGAAAATATTATGTACTATTAAATCGCACCCATTATTGCGGTAGAAGTAATAAAACTATTGAAAGCATTTTGAATATGTACATATTCCATTTACATATTGTATATTGTAAAAACATGAGTGCTATTTATTAAGCAAATAATTGTATATTTATTTCACGGCAAAATTAACCCATTTTTCTAATGGGCAATCCATCAGTCTCGTAGCACTGATACTTCACCTTCCCGACCACCCTCGCCAAGCCCACCCAGGACTCAGGACATGGAGTACTCCGCAAAGTTTTTCAAAGTTCCCTCCAAATTCCCCGCGTCCAGACTCGGCGCTGGTAGAAAAATTGGGATGAAGGACGCGGCTAAAAATGAACTTCCCGCCACTGAAACACCCAAGTAAGCCACCGTCATCTATTGACTTCCATCACTAATTTCCACATTCCCCCAATCCCCTTGTCCACACTTAAAGGAAACAAAGTCCCACTAATAAAAAACCCGGCAGCCAAAATCCCGTAAATATTCCCAGCAACGTAGGAGGGATACAAATGTAGGATTGCGATTCGCACAATAAACTGCTTTCGGTTAAGAAAAAGGAAAATTAAAACCGTTTTCACTGAATTTAGTACAAAATTGTCAACATTGCTATCCAAATTGAACTTAAAGGGCAAGAGCCAAAGGATGGTGTAGACTGTAGTGTAGAGGATGTAAATAACTTCAGTTCTGGTAAAAAATGAGTGATTTGCTGGGATGTTTTGGCAAAATAGGAAGTGGCTTATAACCACTAGGGGGAAAATGTATTCCAATATGAAGGAGATTACGAATCCAATCAAAAAATATCATTCGGCTTGCTTTCACAACTTTTTGGCGATACAAGGATGTTCACTGAGGTTAGGAGGTAGAATAGTAAAGCAATTAAAAGAAGACAATGTATCTTGAGGTATAGTTAAGATGCATTTTTGATTGGGATTTCATCAACTGAGCCAAGGATCCACCAGATGAGATAACAGAGGGGAGTGAGAACGAGTCGAAGTGTCCAAGACAGTAGAATCCACATTTTTATTTTCGTTTTATTTTTGTGATCATGGCATTCTTCATCCGATTCTGAATTCCGACCGCCCTAATGTTATTTTATATGTAAGGTAACCCAAATACATAATGCTTTTTATTAATGCGGATTAATGCTTTTAAGCATTCGCAATAATTGTATTATGCCTTTTTTGCCTAAAAATGCTTTATAATGCTCGATTACGATACTGTCGATTTTGCATCGAAAATGCTTTTTAATGCTTTATTTTACCCTCAAAATGCTTTATAATGCTTTATTTTGCCACAAAATGATTTAGTATGCCTTTTCAAACACTCAAAAATTTAATTGCTGTTCTTTCAGAAACAAAATGTTTACGATAGAAAATCGTTAGCACTGAATACTGAATGAAGTCATGTCTACATGTAATGTAAGTAATCCAACATGAATTCAGAAACTTTTTCCGTACGGTATTCCATGTAGAAGCTTGTTATTTTAAAATTTTGAAATATTATTTTAAAGTTGGGATTTGAAAGTTTTTGAAAAAAGTATTTAATAATGCTTTTTAAGCTCAATAATGCTTTATAATGCTGGTACAACTCTATTTAATGCTTTATAATGCTTTTAAGCCTTCTATAATGCTTTTATTGTTTAAAAAATGTTTTTTAGCATTTTCGATTAAGTAGATGGTGTGAGCTCTAAAACACTGGAAACCCACTATTTTGGACCTAATATTGCTTTTAATGCTTTTAATGCTTTTGGGTTACCTTAAGACGATTAATAATTTCGATTAGACGAACAACTAATAAAACTGAGTAATTTTCTAAATGAACATGATGAAATTAGTGTACACTTACTTTCTAGAATAACCGTCTATCCGTCATAAACTTCACACATCATAAAATGTGCCCCGGCACATTCAATCATAACAAGATAATAAAATGTATTTATGCCAACCGGGCACATTATAAGAATGATAACAATAAACAAAATTTAAGTTCGTGTTCAAACAGAATCTGAGCTGAGCGGAACAAATTAATTTCTCTCCTTATCAACTATATAAAATTGCATCTGATCACTGCAGGGATCACAAGGGCGTATTTTACCACAGATAGTTAGTTAGGACTTTAACCCACGCACCTTCGAAAGAAACAACACTCAACACGTTATCCAGCACTTGTTTAAAATTTCAAAAAATTTCGAAACAATATTTTTACTGTGTTTTCCCCAAATTGTCAAATTTCAAGCTCTTAGCAGTGTAATATAGTAACAAACCCTACAAAGGCCTGATTCCTATACACCAGTACATACAAATCCAGTCATCATTTCCGCTCCGTATGTACACGTACATCGTTTAAACGCATTGCGTTCCATTCTCGGGCGTCTCCTCCGACAGTTGTCAGTTTCAAAGGGGATACATTGATGACATATTGATGACAAGTAAAACACGATCATACGAGTTACAATTAATTATTGATGAGAAATCCTGCACAGATTTTTTCACTTTAATTACAAACCACAATTTATTACAATTACAATTTTGATATTTACAAAATCTGACAAAGGTTTTCAGTGAATGTCATTATTTCATATTACAATTTTTACAATTTTTTTTTACTTACTGACCAAGAGGTACCAGTTGAGACTCGCCACCCCATACTATTCCTACAAATCCCTCCATTCCAATTTTACGTTCCGACCTCAACAAAGTCAGAGTTCCAGTCAAATTATTTGCACTTCTGTTGGACGATCCCAAGAAAAAGACTAGTAAATCTAAAGAACCAGAAATTTCAGAGATTAAAGTATCCACACTGGACGAATCCAACATAACGATTGCACAAGTTAACGTCACCGATTCAGGAATTAAAGACTCATCCATATTGCCAAACTCTTCTACCATCGATCAACTCCGGGTCGCTTACGAAAGTTTAAAAGACCCCAACGTTGAATTTTCCGACGAGGACGTAGAAGCATTTTTTGCAAACATTAGAAAAGGCGTAGTTCTCCCACAGTCCCAAGACAAATCTGAAGATTTCGAGTTAGACGAGAACGATCCAGCCCAAAAAATTTTCAAAAATATCCATAGAAGAGTACAATCCAAGGAATATACACAATTAATTCTTGGCACTCCAGCTGCTCTAGAACCAGAAGCAGGCCCATGTCAAGACAGTCCCACACCAGATAACTCACAACCAGTTCAATCGGACGGAGATAATCCCGATCAAGATCAAGAAATACAGAATAATAATCAGGACACTTACAGAGAAAACGAAGACAAGAGGGAATGTGTTCTAGGTCAAAACAAACCACCACCCGAGATACCAATAATTATTGTCACCTCTGCACAAGCAAACGCAGAATAAGACGAGCCAGAAATGGCAAAACAAATCAAATTGGATGCATCTCAAGTTCGAAAACTAATGAAGGTGGATGACTACATGCACTGGGGAAAAAACAACTGTAATCAACTCCGCACAGCTCGCATCACTAAAATCATTCAACCAGGAAAGTGGGATTTAAAAACTGATGAATCCGATGACAATATCATTGATGCCTTGGAAGCTGCCAACGGTGCTTCCGTCAAGCTCATGTCAATCACTATCAGCCCAGCTCTCCAGAACAAGTATCTCACCTTTGAGAAAGCAGTGGATATTTTTGCAGGAACCAAGCTCCAATTTACGCAAACCACTGAAACAAGTACTCAAAAGGCGTACAACGATTTTTATAATCTAACAATGAAAAATGACGATGGATTGGTTTACGCCACACAACTTTTTTCTTAGGCTGCTATCCTGGAAAGATTAAAGAAACCAGTTGACGAAAGTCTATTACATAGTGGCCAAGAGAATTTTTGGATTAAACATAATAAAATATATCACTATCACGAGTAATTTAGAAACCATGCAAGATTCAGAATATGAGCGAGACAAGTCGTAGACCATTAAAACCTGGACCAAGTTTATGGATGGTCTCACAGTTTATGAAAGCCGATACAATAGCTTACAAGACGGCAACCAGAAACTTGACAAAAGTTTTATGGGACGCCAAAATCATGCTAACCAGAATCCAGGAAACAACCCTCCACGAAAACAACAAGGCAGTGGTCACATGGAATGGGTTCAAGTCCCCAAAAAGAATCAAAATTTGAGAAAATGCAATAAAAATCCACAGCAGGGCAATCAACAAGTTTATTATTCCCCTGCACAGGGAAACTGATCAAGCAGGACAGCAACAAGGACCAAGACAAGGCAATAAGAAACCAATGAATTTTATTTCAGCTAGCGTCTGCTTCCACTGTAATCAACTTGAACACAATAAACATCAATATCATGGAAGCTCCAACTACGTCAAGAGGCTATTGACGCAGGCCGACCACGCTGAGAGCGACAAGCTCAAAAGGAACATCAAGTTCAACAGCAACAACACAATCAGAGCTCAAGACAGCTTCAACAACAACCACAACAATCTCCTACACAAGCTCAAGCACCACAACATGGAGTTATCAATGCTCAACTCTGCGTGGCCAAGATTATTGCAGGACTGCCTTTAATTCCTGACAACCAATGTCTAACGCTCCATTGTCGACAGAATGTATCTCTGATGCAAGGCTGGATACAAGAATAGCACGTCAAACTGACTCTGGCGAATGGCATATCGACTCTGGGGCAAACAAGATGTAAGATATGCAGAATATAAGATATTCAAAGCTCGTCTAGTGGCACACGGCCATCGTCAAGAAGGAGTTTAATACAAGGAAACATTTGCACCCGTAGCACTCAACAAAACAATACAAGCTGTAGCTACTGCATCAGCGATCAACAATTTGACTATTTGACAATTAGACGTGGAGACCGCTTTCTTAACAGTCCTCTGGAAGACGATGTCTACATACAACAGCCAAGTGGTTTTGAAACCGCTGACAAGATAACTTAGGTAGTCAAACTCAAAAAGGCAATCTATGGATTAAAACAAGGTTCAGCTAACAGGTATAAAGAGCTCACGAGGTGTCTGGACTGGATTTAAAAGACGTGTTTATGATCTATGTCTCTTTACAATCCGCAAGCCCAACTCAGGCTCCTACATAATAACGCCTATTCATGTAGATGACTGCAGGATGGCGGGCAATGACGTTAAATTCATGCAAGCAATTGTAAACGTCATAGCTGCTCCATACAAACTAAAGGTGACCAAAACACTGAAGAAATTCCTAGGCCTCGAGATTACTATCAATGAACATGGCATAGGACTCTATGAGAATTGCAAGCCGGATTACATCCTAATGATGCCCAACAGAGAAAACCAACCTAACAATGTAGGCCCCAACAAGTCAGAATATGCAAGCAAAGCGGAACACATCAAGGGAATGAAAGAACATCTGGATAAAAAGGATTTGGATTTGCCAGACAAGACAGGTCGTGAAAAGGCTTTAATTGATGGCGTCCAATATAAACAATTGATAGGATGTCTCCTCGTCATCCCTAGATGTTCTTGCCCAGACAGTTTTCAAGCTTACTAAGTACATAAGCTGCTATGAACACAAGCATTTTGTTACAGCAAAGCAAGTTTTACGTTACCTCAGCCTCACCAAAAGCCTCGGAAGTTTCTATTACAAGAAGAGCAGCAATACAGACAATGTGTTGACTGGCTATAGCTATTTCGACTAGGCAGGGTGCAAGGTCACAATCCACATCTGGCAGCTTCTTCACAATCAATGGTACCCCTCTACGTGGTCATCAAACAGGCAAAAACTCCATGCTGTCTCCGCCTGTGAAGCAGAGACCAATGCCGCACTTGAAACTGTGAAAACTGGATTTTGGGTTTTAAACATTCTGGCTGACGCCAAACTCATTCCAAGGTACTATGTGGTTCCAGTTGAGATAGACAGTCAAAAAGCGCCATAGCACTGGCGAAGACACCCACCTATCATCCCAAGGCAAGACACGTGGGTGTTAGACAACATTTCCTGTGTTGGGCTGTACAGTCAAAACGAGTAATTTTGAAGCACGCCCAGACAGATCGACTGGTAGCGGATGTGCTCACCAAACCATTACTAAAATTAACTTTAGAACATAAACGGGATTCACTCGGATTGAGAGACAGGAAATTCGCAAAATCAAAAGAGAATCGCAAACAAGTGGCGAGTCAAGTCGTCATACCACCTTCCAACAAGAGGCTCAAGGGGCTCAAGCAAGTATTTTCAACGTCCTGCCTGCCTTCACAAGTACTATTATTACCTTGTTTCTCCTTTTTAACATGATTCTAGGAGACATGCATAAAAAAGAAACCTCAGTCATTGGGAGAAGATCAGGGTAACCGGCCGTTATGGTCTATCACTTTGTGAATCTCAAAATAAAGCTGGTCTCACCCTGCGACTTACTTCCATTTGATGCGTCGTCTTTGAATGAAAAGGAACAAAAACTGATTGCAAGATGCGAATCACAGTACACTCAACTCTTTTAACAAGAACTTGAAAGAACATGTAAGCAATAAAACAATAAGTAACAATAAGTAACAAACAAGCACGCAATAATTACAACTATGATTTGGGTCGTATTGGCCTCAAGTTTTGCGGTAATTTGGGATAGAGTTGTAATTGAAAATTTCAGAAAAATTTCTGGTTTAGTTCATAAATACTAGAATCTAAGTTTTTGGATTTGGATGTCTTTTAGTCCTAATCTTAATTAAATAAAAGATTGAACAAAGGAAGACGAAAGAATCGCATTATATAAAATAAAGGATCAGTGTCAACACGCCGTTTTTGACTCGCATTGCTCGCACGTTTAATTATATGTGCTATATTCGGAGTAGCAATTTAGTTAAAGAAACGAGTTACGGACTCTGTTGTAGTTTTTGTTGTTTTTTACTGCTGTGCAATTTCTCTAGGCCGGGGTCTACTGACATTAGTTATATTTTCATTGTCGTGCTTGTTTTTAATTTTGTTTTGCTTGTATAGAATCAAACAATTATTATCAATATTTTAAAACTAACGTAAATAGTGTTATTGCCGATAATATTCGACACTTAGTTTTATTTCATTGGCTTTAAACCATACGTTTACACTAGTTACACAAGCGTGCATTATAGCAAGCATTTATTTAAAATTAGAATTATAGCAATACATTACTAAGTCAAGAGCATACAATAAATAATGGATTCGACTTAGCATAGCTTCCGATAATCAATCTATATACACAATGAATAAAAGCAGCTTTAGTACACTACCATGTGGAACTCCAACACAGAGGTCATGTTTCTCCGATGCGTAGTGCCTAATCGTTATTATAAACAATCTACCATGAAGGTAGCTAGTCAAAAGACCCAGCATGGGGCTTTGTATATCAAAACTATCTCTAAGCTTATTTAGCAGCTGCTGATGATTAACGGAATCAAACGCCTTTTGCAAATCACCAAAAACCGTAATGAGTATACCACAACTGGCATCAATGCCTTTATATATGATTTTAACAAAATAAATACGGCTGTTAAACACGACCTGCCCCTTCAAACCCTGCTGATGATCATTACGTTGAATACCATCCAACAACATGCGATGTAAACGTTGCTCAAATAACTTATCAATTAACAATAAATTAGAAATTGGTCTGTAAATCAAAGAATCAAGCCGAAAACCTTTGCCTTTGTACAAAGGAACAACAACTACAGATTTTAATTTAGTTGGATAGGAACATAACATTAAGAATTGCGTAAGCATTAGAGCAAGTAGAATGGCAAGTACATCAATACAATTTGAAAACAATTTATAAGACAATTCATTGGGGTCAGAGTTGTTTCTTTTTAACGCGCTGCTTTTACAATCAAGCAGGTTTTGAAGGTGGTAAATACCAGGTTGGTAAAAAGGTGGTATAAAGCTGGTAAATACCAGGGTTTTGGGTAACGTAAAACATGGCACAAAGTGGTAAAAAGCGGCAAAAAGTGGCATTCATTGGAAAATGACTGTAAATATGTTTACAACAACATTAGATATCGCAGTTTATAATATTTAGATTATAAAGGTGAATCTTGTGATATTCTTGTTAATAATATGTTGATTGTGACTATAACGTCTTATAGTAAACTTTAATGCCAATTATAGTAGTTTGTCCTACAAGCTTACGTAAAATAAATCCTATTTTGATTTATTTAGCTTTTTTAAGGGAATAAATTTCAAAATATGCTCAATAATCGATATAAAACTACACACATCGATGTTATTTTAGGCACTTGTCATTTAAATTCACAATTTTAAGTAAGATTTGCTTTTTGCCACTTTTAAGCATTTTTTACCACTTAAAACCGGTAAATACCACCTTTTTACCAGTGGAATAATAAAAAACCGAACCCTGCAATCAAGGTTCTAATCCGCCTAATTTAACGTTTATCGCTGAACATAGCAATTTGCCCTAGATCTCAGTTGACAATACGGATTAAGCCACCACTGCTGATGAACTTCATTACTTAAACGAGGATGACATGTTGGGTCAACTGCATGTATATTACCAGGAATCTCTAAGCCAATGTAAGATGTGTGTCGTATGAATCGATGCGTAACAATAAAGTCCATATACACTACACCTTAATTTCCTCAATTGCTTTTATTCACACACGTGCGGAATGCTACACAATTTAATTCATTCACTGATTAATCAATTCCTTATAACCGTCGACTCACCAATCCTCAGCATCCCATGCTAAACCGGTCGACAGAAATAAGCCTACTACATTCCTGCACTTGAATACTATTAAAAATACCAAAGGGTTACGTAAGTTAAATACACACAAGTAACACTAAACTAATAATTGCTACAAACTAAATCACAGGAGATATGGACTAGAAGATGAAACTTGGATAAAAAGAAGAAATAGCAAAGACTCGTATGAGGCTGCATATCGTTCACAGATTACCCTTGCTTTGTTTGATTTTTACTCATTGCTTCATGCGTTGTTTTTGTTAGTTTCTGAGCGGTTTCGTTGATTCTCTTGCTTTTTGTTGATTTCCTTGACCTTGCCTTACAACGGAACGAGAAATACAGAATTACCAGTAATGTGCACGCAGATATCTAAAATGTCTGACGACGGGCAGGCCGGAATCCGGTCTGTGAAATAGATGCTTAGTTAGTGGCATGAGTCTCTAATGTGCCCACTAGGAAGGGACAGGGCTAGTTGTGGTCGAGACTAGACCGCTGGCCAGTCCGTCGTCCGTAGCCGTAGACGCCACTTATGTACCTATGTACGTAGCATATAAAGAGCGAAGAGCAGAGGCAGATGAGATGAGAGAGAGACAGCGATTAAAATGCGAGAGAGAGAGAAAGATGCGAAGAGACAAATGCAATAAAAAATACAGCAGTGCTCTTGCCAAACCGTTAATCTGCACCACGCATTCCTCCCAATGCAAATTCCAATCCCACTGTGTCTGTGTCCTCCGCGTAATGCCATGTAGGTAGCCTGTAGAAGCCATACAGTAGTGGAACAAGTGAAGAGCGGAGAGCAAAGGTGAAGACGAGAGAGTGCATAAAAATTAAAACAGTGCAAATGCACTTGCCGTCCGCCGTCTACAGTTGCATTAGCCACCATACCCATCCACGCCATAGTACAAATACATTTGCCTTGCAAATGCTGGTATAGCCTTGTGCCTATGCGTTCTAGTGTCCCTTCGCAAAAGCACTAGGAGCACCAGCCACTATCCCTTGCTATGGCGTATAGCTCCGATTCACACTCACACTTTCCACACTATAGAGCCACTCATAAGCTACGCATGTAGCAATACAAAAAAGTCAAATTAAGGACAGTTAACGCGAAAAATTGTCAATAACCGCTTGACTGCACATGGCCAAAGTGGATCTAGGCTGCAATGCAAACTCACTTGAGACTTGCAAGTTTTAATTAATTACACTTATTTTTATGCCAAGCACTTGCAGTACTGAGTACCTATGCATGCAGTATGTCCCTATACCTTCTACTGTATGTACCTATACCTACCTAATATGTACATATATATGTACATGTAGAGCACCAATATAGCCTCCATGGTATGTACCTATACCACGCCATATATTTACTATATATATATGTACATAGACGTGTTAATGCATATACTAGCCTTCCTGTATATAGCTATCCCAGTTGGTGGTGCTCCTTCCTCCCTCCGATTACACATTTAAGAATAATCTAAATGCTATCTGTCTCATCCCTCTATACGCTGCAAAGCTGATTAATGAACAGTAGATGCTCTCATTATTATTTTGACTGCTGTACACGACACACTTTATTTCAAAGTGGTTTCTTGTGCTGCTGAGGTAGTATTTTAGAATAGGCCCAGAATTAAAACTTGGCTGTGGGGCAGAGTGGAGGGGGATTCCCAGTTTACCTGTGTTAAATTACTGGCAGCTTGTTAGTATAGGTAGAGGGTACACAGGCTTCAAAAAATTCTGATTTACTCGAAAACGAGGCTTGAAGATTGGAAGGACGTGGTGGGGGCAGCCTTCAAAGCCGTGCTAATCAGCTGGCAGTGTGCTGGTATAGGTAGAGGGTACAGATTTTAGACGGAGCTCAGCTCTTCAAACATAATAGCTAGACGTGGGGCAGAGTGGCGGGGATTGCCACCAAAGCTGTGGTAAAGTCTGGCAGCTTAAGTAGTAATGGAAGGAAAAAGCAGAACATTATTTTTGCTTTTTGAAAACAGCAGTTGCTCTGCTGCAAAAGGATGTATCTGCCACAGGTACAGTGAAACTCTGGCTCTGCAAGCCAAGCCATAGCAAAGCCAAAGGCTATCAGCTCTGCAGAGCCGTTGTAAGGTACCTACTCGATAGATTATCTTTATATTAAAGCGCGCAACCACTTGGGTCGTGTGGCTGGTGCTACTTCATTTATTCCTGAACATAAGCTGAGACCATTGTTAGAGTAGCTTGAATGCAGAAACAAAGATTAGAACCTTATTCCTCGCAAATCACTGTATCAATTTTTGGACGAGAGTAAAAATTTTGGAAAGCGAATGTTAAATGACGGCATTTAATTTGAATAAAATGTATTTGTATTTGATTAATTAAATCAGTTTGTGTTTATAATTCGTGATTGTACCATGACTACCATTAAGCGTTCATACGTTACATCTAGATTAGCCGGATCATATGGCGGTCTTAAGACATTTATTGCAAAAAAACCTTCATTTAAAGATAAAAAGGAAGTTAGAAAAAATGAAATAAGCTAGACGCCTTTAGGATGCATAGAAAAAATAAAAAAAAATTTAAGAAACTCCGAGTATTGGTACTCTTTAGCCATGAAACGTGGTGAGCATATATATTCATTTGCATAATCGTATTTATATATATACGCTTTATATTTAATTGCATTATATTTATCTCTAAAAAGGGCTGGCGACCTTAAGAAACTGGGTTACCCCGCTGAATTCAACAAGCTGTATACCTTCCTAATGTTTATTATTGATTTGTTTTCAAAAACTGTTGACGTCCGGCCTCTTGTAAGGAAAGATTGTGATTTAATAAAGAAGGCATTTCAATCTATTTTACGAGAAACAAAGCAGAGGACGCCCCACCGTCTTTGGTCGGACTTTGGTATAGAGTTTAGATCAAAAGCATTCCAGGAATACCTCAAATCAAAGAAAATTCAACTGTACCATACGTTTACGGAGGTAATAATTAAACGACCCTTGTTATAATATAAAACGGCAACTAGTAAGAAGGACTGTTTCTATGCAATAGGTCAAAAGCGGGGTTATAGAGAGATTGATTCAATCGATTTTTAAGAAAGTACAACGATATATTACCTACAAGAAAACCAACCATTTCATCGATGTTCTTCTGAGTCTTGTCAAGAGCTATAACAATACAATACACAGCAGTATTAAGATGAAACCAAATGCCGTGACGAAAGATCTGGAGCAGAGCATATGGGAAAATATGTACAACGATTATCTAAAACCCAAGTCAGTCGCTCAAAAGGCACGGTTTATGACAGGTCAGTTGGTTTGCATTTCCAAGTTCAAAGAAATATTCACAAAGGGCTATAGAGCTACGTTTTTCCAGGAGCTTTTCAAGGGTGTTAAAGTGAGACCTACTGACCCAATCACATTGTTTTTAGAAGAACTAGAAAGAGAAATAGTGGAAGGGTGTTTTTATAGCCAAGAATTGTTTTCTGCAGAATAATGGCATTCAAATTTCTAATAGTAAATCCCACACAATTTCACGAAAACTACTCGATTACTCTTATGAGTAAATCGGCAGAGTACAATGGAAATACGGCAGCAAGATTTACATCGATAATAGGTACTTCAATCAAGCTTATTGCATCATACGACGCAGCAGTCTCGGAGATTACATACACAAGACCAGAGCCGTTACCTCCACTACCAGAAAAACCAAAGGAAAAAATAAGGCCAACACTACCATTGTTTCCCGGGCTTAAGCCTGCCCCTGTTCGAACCATCGAGTTGAAACAATTGAGTACTTACATTTCCACCTTTCTTACAAGTGTTAATGCAGGACTAGAAAAGGCACGATTTCCGCTGCGTTTTACATTACGTTTTAAACCCGATGGCAACGGTCTAGTAATTGCACACGTTGATGGTAGTGTAGACAAGTTTAATGTGATTATTCCGTCCCCGCTAGCAGCATGTCTGGGATTTAAACAAAGACACTTTTCATCTGGAAGATTTCCCGCTCAAAGCTGGGTCAATTTAAATGAATTCAATCATGTACCCCTCGGACCTCCATTCTTTTTATCCTATAAAAAGTATGACAGGCAGAATCTGTTAACGATTAGACAAAACATTGACTCGCTTCAAGTGTTTTTTAAGACATAGGAAGACAAGGACTACATTGCTATTTGGGACGAATAAACACAGGTTTACGTCAAATGCCATTGGATTTTCAAATTTTGTTTCCTATTGGTCCAAGCAAAAAATTTGGAATTAAGTATGTCAGATTCGAGTACAACTATCTTCGAATTCCCAAAAAGCTTGCAAGGGCCTTGGGATTTCCAGCGACTCTTTTAGAAATGGTGAATTTTGGAGCCAAAATGATTTCAATATACAACAGTATTGGCGTTGGCGAAGATCTATTTTCATGAACTTAGCCCCGTTTAACATTTACATACCAATGGAAGAACCAATAAACAATAAATTATACACAGAGCTAGATACCCTAAATGCAACCATAAAAAATAACCATGTCACAACCCACCATATTGAGTTTGAGATCAACGACGAGGCTATGATTGGACTCAAAGAGCCAGTATCAGAGCATTTAAAAGTAGTGCTCCCACCAACTCTTTCACAATTTGTTCTTGCATTGGATACGAAATTGGATTTTTCGGAAGATGAAAAGTATACTATTGACGACGTGGATAAAATAAAAAAAGAAACAACAGATCCGCCAGTCAAAAGGGATCCGCTCAAACGTCTTTTGCTAGCATGCAGCATTGTTTCCAATCAGTACTATGGATCCCAAATGGTTCCAATTCTATGCGACATTGGGCTGACAAAGGAGTATAAAGAGGAAGTGGTGGTAACGTTTGAACCATTATTGTTTCTGCCGTGTCAGAGTCAAGACATTGACGTTTTACGTGTCACATTGTTTGACGAATACTTAATACTACACGAATTCGATACGAGCCGAACTGTGGTCAAACTGTTTCTTAGACCCAAGGCATGAGAAAAGTCACGTGTGACGACAAATCCTGTTATCTACAACCCAAAGCAATAAATGCAAGCAAAACAGATGGGCTTCGGCCACAAGGGTCTGTCCGATTGGTCAACATGGCGACAGACGTACCAATCGCTCCCAAAACAAAAGCTTTAAGAAAGCGTGTAGGAGGGGCAAAGCCCAAGTCCCAGAAAGAGGGTTATGTTGAACGGATATCAAATAAATCAATCAAACGAAGACCAACACCAGTCAAGGCAAGACGCAAAACTAAAGCAGCAGGAAAGCAAAAGAAGAATCAGAAGAAACAATGAAAACGTCAATTGAACAAAACAGTTCGGCGTTGAAAGCTCTGAAAAGCTAGTGCGGTCTCAGCTTGTGCTTGATAAGCTGTTACCTACAGATTCTAATGTAATAGACGAAGTAGAATACGTGGTCCATTACAGTAGCATTCTAATAACAAAGGTCAATCACCCGTTGATATTCGACAGTCAGGAATGCCCAGGAACTTATTTTGACCTCAATAATAGCTTCTTGCAGATAAAGTGCAAGATTGTAAAGACAGATGTAACTGCTTGCGATAGAACCGGCGTGGTGGCACCGTGAAATCTGTTCCTACATTCCGTATTCTCTGGTACCTAGCTCTTAATTAATAACTTAATAACTTATTAAGTGACCAAACCAACTACAATGTGGCTACCTATATGCAGAAGCTACTAGCTACAAGCAAACTTGAAAAAAAGGTCCCATGAAAAACGAACTTTGGTACGCTGACCAAAAGCCCGAAGAGTTTACTGTAGACAACAATGCTGGATTTAAAGCAAGATACGACAAAGCAAAAAACTCGCAAGTCTTTATTGTACTTGGAAAACTGGAAATCGGAATGTTTACACAACGAAGATATCTGAGCTCTGAAAATATGTTGCGATTGTTCCTTAAACGTAGCATGGTTTAAATGTGCTTGGACTGTGCTACTGCAAATAAATCTGGATTTGGATCAAACACAGCATACAAGATTGAAATGAGTGACGCTTTCTACTTTATCAGACGAAAGGCGGTTTCTCCAGCTTTGATGGAATACCAAAAGGCCCTTTTAAATAAAATGTTAGCATGAAATACCCTATATCTAAAAACTGTGGTCCGTAGTTTCAATATCCCCAGCGGGTTGTCTAGCTAAACTGCAGATAATTTGATTACCGGAACGATTTCCAGCATGATGGTGGTTGGACTTGTTAGCTTGTCTGGCTACCTGGGAAAATTAACAAAGAGTTTACAGCCTTTTATTCATTTTGACATGTCAGAGATTAGCGTCTTTATGCATAATCAAAACGTTGGAATGAAGACTATACCTCTCAGCTTTAAGACGTCTGCTGGAGCAGGGGAAGAATCATTTCTTTTGGGACTTAAATCATTACGTGATTGTTCTAGTAATTACGTCGTCTAATGCAATTGATTTAGACAAGTATACCAATGGAAATTCTCTGGTTGCATTTTCTCTACTCCCTAACTCTGGTGACAGTCTGGCATTACACAAACATGGTCAAATCAAGCTTCAAATTAAATTCAAGAGCAGTTTTACTGAAGCAGTTACTGTGGTCGTACTGTGCCTACATCAAGCCGTGGTGAAAATCAACAAGTTTAAACAAGTGACGGTGAATCGCTTAGGTTAGGATATTTAACCGTTTAATTTATATTGCGTTTTTTACATTAATATTTATATTATCTCTAATGCAATTATTAATTCTAACGCCAGATGGACACAGGATCGCTTAAACCGGCTCTCGGACTATTTTTCGAGTCGCAGAACGTGGACATCTCATTATACATTGTCGCTTGCAACAATCTGAGGCGAAATCTAGACTTTGAAAGCACCTACCCCGAATGTATTATTCAAAATATTGACAAGGGAAGCAGCATAGGAATACATTGGATACCCTACTACATACCACGGCCAGGGAAATATATATATTTTGCTTTGTATGGAAATAGTACTAGTGTATATAACGTAGGGACCCCTGTAGGTACTTGCATTGCAGAAACTTGTAAACTCCAAAGTAGTATTAATCTGTGTGCTGCATATTGTCTCTTTTTTCTTTTTCAAATGTCTCTGGGAGCTACCTTTTTACAGGTGATAGTAGAGTATGAAAGACCATTTCTGGCTCAGAAAAAGTCACATAATTTTCAAAATGCCTAAAATCAATAAAAATGACCATTATTTATTTCAAATATTACAAAAAACCCCTGTTTTTTATGTTGTTTTGAAACAATCAAAAACCTAATTTTAAAACTACCAAAAATTATTTTACACGCTTAAAATCAACTAAATATTGCAAAATTTCAATGAAATCTGAAAATGTTGATTTTTTAAAAAACAAATAATTATGTAGTTATTATTTTTTTAATTAAAACCGGTTATAGCTCAGAAAAAGACATAATTTTCAAATTGCTTAAAATCACTACAAATGACCATTATTTACTCTAAATATTGCAATAAACTCCGTTTTTTGTTTTTTTAATGCCATCAAAAACATCATTTTAAAACTAACAAAAATTAATTAACACGCTTAAAAGCATCTAAATAATGCAAAATTTTAATCAAATATAAAAGTTAATTAATGCGGTTTTGTGGTTGGTATTTTTTCTAATGAAATGAAGACCAAGGTTTGTGGTTTTAAAAATTATTAGCTAGCTTAAAATCATGCAAATAATACATAATTTTAATGAAAACTGAAAATAATGTTAAAACAATTTTTGTTGTTATTATTTTTCTTAATTAAACGGAAGCCAAAGTTGTATAAGGTGTAAGAATACAAAAGACATTTTAATGTTTTATAAAACACAATTCTTGTAGAGATTGTGTAAACCAAAACAGGAATAAAAAATTAAATTGTGAATGCAGACGAATATATACTAAAAGAAGTTATTATAGACGTGTACAAACAAAAGTACACAGAAATAATGTATCACAAACATTAACATAATTCTGATTATATATATTTAAATATATAATTTATTTCAAAATTTAAAAAAAACATCACTACACTTTTTTGTTTGCAACCCTTTTTTTGTTACACTACTAACAATGTTTGTTTAACGTGAATGCGTTTGTGATTGTGTTTGTGTTTATGTATGTTTGTGTTTACGTTTATGTTTGTGATTGTGTTTATGTTTATGTTGTGTTTATGTTTGTGGTGATGTTTATGTTTTTGTTTATATTTATGTTTGTGTTTATGTTTGTGATTATTCTGTATAATTCGGTTGTCGCTGAAGAGTGCTTCGCACCGAATTACACAGTATTATTTTTTACCAATAATTACTTGGTATGTAAAATTTATCAATATTATGTATGTACCGCTTTTCTTTAGCTTGACAATCGAAATCAATAGTTATGAAGGAATAATCTTTCTCCAATTCTTTACTACAAAATTCTCTAAATTCATCTAAATACATATACATTCCAATTCTTTCTCTGTGAAGACGTTGTACATCAAGGTCTGAAAGCCTGAATAAAATTAAAAAATTTGAATACCTTCGAATCGATAGACGATCAAGTTCAAAATAGGATTGGCTTAAATAGAATACACAAATATTATTATGCCTTCCTCGTGTTAAATAATTTTTCATAATATCTTGATGCTTACTGTTCATAACATCATCAAACAAAATAATAGTAAGTAATTTAGAGTCAATTTGTTTTGGATCTGGTATTAATTCATCTGTATTATAGACTGTAATATTATGTTTTGTTTTAGATCTATTTTAAGCCCTTTTTCAGTTTTTTCAATTAGTTTAAATTCACATAAACTATTTTTTTCTATTGTTTGTTTATTAATAAATATTGCTATGTGTTGCTTTGTTAGATTAGTTTCAAGCAATTTAATTAAAATATGATATTGATCTTGTTGTAAGCTTTTGCCTACTAAAATTAGGTTATTATAGTCTAACATTCCTTCTTGTAATAGTAATTTTAAAACAAGATAGCTTTAACCACAATTACTTTCACCAATCACTAAAGACCTTAATATGTTAGAAAATAACGGGCCATGTTTAAATTTTGGGTTTTTATTCCATCCAAAAATTGCAGGATCGTTCGCAGAATCATTCATTTAAAACAAATAAACAAAAGTTAAACAATTAATGGGATGATTCGTGAAAGGATAATTTATTAGAAACAAATCCAGAAACCTCCGAGGTACATTCATATCTGATATATTTCCTAACAAATACTGTTAAATCATCACTTGGTGGAATCATTTTATTATATCGCTTAGTTAAATAAACTTTCTCAGGATGGAGGATGGAGAACAAGTCTCTATCCTCAAGAATAAGCAGAGTTTGTTTGTTAGAATATTTGCTTTCAACCCATTGGGCAAATCTAATTTTATACAATTCAACTTCTACGGGTTTATTTAGTTTTTTGTATACAACTGGGCTATTCAACAGTTTCAAAAGAGACGCCATTTATATACAGTAAAAAAACTAATCTCATTACTTGAGTGTAGGTTTTTCAAAGCTTGAATTGAATTAATAATTCTAGTATTACCTTGTTCCAGGCTTTTACTATTGCAAAAAATAATTAATTATGTAGGCTTCTCCATTCAAATAATTTGTTACTTCAATAAACATTTCTTTACTGAAAATTTGAATTACTTCTGATAGTTTAGTAGTTTGATTCATACAATAACCTGCATACATTCCTTCAATTGAAATATCGCATAATGTTATTGTAAATCTAGAGCCTTGAGGTACAGGTTCATGAATAAAAATATAACCCGTCAAAATACCACAATTTTTACTAAAGTTTTTAAATTTCAATTCACCTGTAACATGTTCTGACAGAGTTAAAAGGTTCAAATCAGGAATAACTATACGTTTTACTTTGAAGGTAATATTATTTAATTTGTTATCATTTTCTCTTTTATTTCATTAATTGATTTAATAATTCTAGTACTACCTTATTCCAAGCTTTTAATACTCTCATTTAACGTAATAAATTTTGAATTCAAGTCATTGGTATTTTGGTTAATATCTTCTTTTAATTTACGCTGTTTATAAATAATATTATTATTTTGTTTCTCTTTTTCACTTAAATTTGTTTAGATTCCTTCTATCACCTTTAATTTAGTTTTATATCTAAACCATTCCCCATTTAATCTAATCTTATCTTTTTTAAAGTTTTCTGTAAACTAGTCATTTATTTTACTATATTTATCAAATTCGTTTTCACTTTTATCAATAATATTATTAATTGTTGTCTCCATTTCACTTGTCGCTTGAGAGAGCTCAGCACTGAATTCACTCACATGTCTATGAATAACTTGTATTTGAGATACATTATTTGCCGTTTCATTAGCCAAATTTTCTACAATTGTGTGAAATTTGTTTAATTCTTTAATTAGATTTTGTATTCTTACAGCATGATTTATTGTTTAGATGTGGTTATTATTCCGTTCACGGCAGAGACCAAATCTTGAAATCATTTATTAACATTAAAATTTATTGAAGTATACAATCGAATGTATAAGCACAACAATAAATATAATTTGTTACTTCAAGCTCTAAAACTTTATTTGAAATTTTAAAAACATCTGATTGTTTAGTGTGGTTATTGGTGAAGGTACTTATAAATATCCCATCTAATTGAATGTCGCAAATTGGTATTTTGAAATTAGTTGAATCAAATGCTATTTTGTTAATAATACAAAAACTTGTTAGAATACTATAAGAATCGTTTATTTTTCTGAAATTAAGCAAACCCGAAATATCTTGTTTATGTTTCAAAATCATAACTGAATTTAGTTTAACAATACTAGACCTAACAGTTTCCAGCTCTGTTTCTGTCAAACGTTTATCCAAATCAATTGAATCTATAATTTTAATGTCGAATACCTTTAAAATACGTTCAGTTTTTGTTAGACTAGTGATAAGTTCTGTATCCAAATTTTTAACATCTTGAACAAGTATGTCTATTACTGCTTTATTTGATGTTTCCTTATTTGCTATTTCGTCAATACGTTTTCGTTGTTTTCCAAGCTTTTTTTCTAACTCTACACGTTTTGATTCTGTCAGATTTTAAACTGTCAACTACATTAGCTAAACTATGCTGTTCAGCAGCAATACCTTCTAATTCGGTTTGTATGGGTTGATTTGTCAAACCGTTTGTGTTAATTGTCCACTTACTAATTCGTTTACTCACCCATTTCTCAATATTCCTTAAATTGTCTCTAAAAATATATCCTAGCTTTGAAAGGATTTATTTAAATGCTTTATTTTGTTTAACAAGCTCTATAATAGCTTTAACGCATGAGTTTGTATTAATAATGTTTTCCATTAATAATAAACATAAAGCACCACACGAATTTTTTCCAATATCTTGGAGTTTGAATCCAGAATACACAATATTTCCTTTTAAATATTTGGATAATTCAACAGGTAAACCATGTCCAAAAGAACTTTGTTTACCATTCTTATACCATAAAGTCCAATGTGTGCCTTGATTGTTTGTACTGTCTAGGTTTAGTATTTCTATTTCACGATTGATAGGTCTAAATGGTAAAGTATCTCTCATAAAAACACCATTGAAAATACAAGATGTACATATTTGTCTAGCCTATTTATCTATTTTAATATTTGAAAGCGTTTCTATGGATAAGGTTTTAAATACAGACCTTCTTCTAAAAAACCTTATTTATTCTTTTTTTCCTTTTCAGCCTTATGTCTTTGTGTTTCAGCTAAAGCTTTATCTTGAGATTTTTTATTATCCACAGCATTACCTACTTGACTAACACCACCTGCAGCAGCACCAATACCTCCTATAATAGCAGCTGCTTTAGTAATTAAAGGAATTAAGGCTAAAAGAGGTAATGCTTTGCCTATTTTGATATTTTTTGTTAAATCAGTAATAACTTATCTACATTGAGCTGTAGATAGTTTTAATTTATAGTTGCCCTTCTGTAATTGATTTAACTGAGCTTTTGTCAAATTAAAAGGGTAACCATCTTCTGTATTTAGTTGATTTCTAACTAATTGTAAGGTTATGCCTGTTTTATTTGTAAAAGCATTTCCTATACCAGTATATTGTTTTTGATTCAAAGATATATTTAAAACCAGTTATTAAAGTTAAAAAAATAAAATATTAATTGTTATGTCTCCTAATGGAAAGAATTCATATTGACCACTTGCATATTGTTATTACCTGAAGTGGTTACAGACAGTACTCTCTCTCTAAAGATAATAACATAGACTTCAGTATAAGCAGATGGAAGTGTGGAAAATTCAAAACGAAGATTAACAGAAAGTGTGTCTCCATGAATTGTTTGTTCTTGAAATGAAGTATCAAAACAGTAAATAGGAAATACGCTCTGATATCCACATGAAGCAATTTCAGGCTCTTCACCTGTGAATATTTCACGAAAGTTTAAATATCTGCCATATTGTTCCATGAAAGCTAACCCTTTGGTACCTCCTCGTAAATGTTTTCCAGGATAACTTATATCATTCAAAGATATACTAGCATCAAGAACATTACAGTGATCAAACACTGAAATATTGAATTTTTGATTATTAAATCGATTAGTTTGAAAAACAACTGCAAAACCTAAAATCCTTTCAGGCCCAGAAAGAGATTTTAAAGTACGACTAAAACTCGTTACAGATGAAACAGTAAATTGGTCTAGTTGATTTAATATAAATTGTAATGGTATTTTAGGTTAAGATACAAGAAAGCTAGATATATTTGCTGACGTTTCAGGATTTAATTCAATAAAAGGTACACTTTATTTAATTGAAAAAATATTAATTAAACCATTATCAACATTATCAGACCCGGATGTTTGAGCAGTAGATTTAAATATTGCATTTCCGTTAATGACACAGTTGAATTCAACGGTAACTCTAAGACCAGAAAGTATTTTCCCTTTAAATCTATAAATATGCGAAAATGGAATACTGAATTTTGCTTTTCCTTTATCTGCGGCAGCAGTATTACTTTTGAATAATAAATCATGTCTATTTGCAAAACCTGAATTTTTATTTAATGTTGCTGAGTATTCATCATCATGTAAAGACCATGATTGTCTGTCCTCTATTTGAACTAAATCCAATATTATATTTTAAAAGACCTTGTACTAGTGTTGTATGCTCTACATTTGTAAATTCGTCAATTGTAGTATCATCCAATTGTAACATTACTTTATTAAATAAAAACATTGGACCATTATTGGCTATTGCTATCAATTCTGTGCCAGCATATCGTGACCTATCAGATAGTTTTACTGAATCTACTTCTATAATACAAAATGCTTTTTTCTAGTAAAAAGTAGTTGTTTACATTATCAATTCGAATTGTTATTGGTACGGTACTGTTTAAATGAGAACTTACTTGGGGTAAATAGCAAATTTTTAAAATTTTATTGCATCTGCTGTACTTATTGGTGCTTCAAGATCGAGATATTTTTCTATTGTTTTTTGTGTATTCATTTATATACTAAAATAAAATATAAAACAAAATATTTAAATGTGAGTGTGTGTATATATGCTAAACGAAAACATCTTAGACATATACAAAAAAGTACACAAAAATAATATAAAGCAAAAACCAACATAAATAAATTTTTATTCTTAATTTATTTTTCTTATAAATAAGGCGACCTAGAAAATGATTTCAAAAAAAGAACAATACTTGTCTTTACTAAATGTTAAAGAATTACAATTTATTGCAAAATATCTACAAATTAATATATACATCAGTATAAAAAACTTTACTTATACAAGAACTTATAAATACTGAAATGAATAATAACTAATGAAAATTATTTAAGAATTTTGCTTTTGATGATGATTTATTTATGGTTTCTAGACAAACAAGAATCAAAAAAGTTAAATGTAAACGATGCTCTGCTTATGCTGAAGAACGGCACGCTTCTAAACACATAACAGAAAACTTTATTAAAGTTGAGTCACGTTTTGACTGTAGGCTACACACATTTCAACATATTAATGATAATTATAAACTCGATGTAGAAAAGTATGTTAAACTTAACAGAATCAGGCATTTCCTTGAATAATGAAACATTAAAGCATAAAAATAATACGATTGATTTAGCTTTAGAATGTGAATTTAAACAATAAAATGATAAAGAATTAAGAATGAGACATGCATTCCAATTACAAAATGTAGATTTAATGCAAGGGTCTCATTTAGATTCGTTTTGGAATACTCAAAAGAATATATTAATTGCTCGATGTGATGAATTTGAAGCAAAAGGATCTGGCTGGATATTTGATAAAATAATTTTGTTACAAATCAATATAAACAAATTTAATCTATTAGGATGTAGTTCATACATTGAGTTACCAAAATGAATAAACGATAAAAACGCATGCATTAATATGTAAAATGAAGATAATAAGTGTTTTCTGTACAGTGTATTAGCTTGTTTATATCCTGCGGAACGCGATGCTGAAAGAGTATGTATCAAAGTATTCTTAATATTTAGATTCAGTGAAATGTGACAAAATAGAATTTCCAGTTAAAATCAAAGATATATCAAAATTTGAAAAGCTAAATAACATTAATACAACAGTTTTTGGTATTGAAGAGCTTTTAATATTTCCTTTTTATCATAATAAAGAACAACGATATGAAACCAATTTTGATTTATTATACTTTACTAAAAACGATAAAAATCATTATTGTTGGATTAAAAACTTAGGTAAATTATTAAATAGCCAGTTAAGTGCTGAGATGCATGCAAAATATTTTTGTAGACGATGTTTGGCATATTCCACAAGATATCAGGATAATTTAAAAAAGCATCAAGAGTTGTGTTTTAATAAGGAAACATGTATTCCTATAATGCCCTCAATGAAAGAAAATAAACAAGGAGTAATGGAAAAACCAGTTATTCAATTTAAAAGCTTTCAAAGGCTAACAATACATCCTTATGTAATTTATGCTGATTTTGATTCGTTTTTAGAACCTTTACATACATGCAAAAGCAATCCAGAAAAATCTTTTACAAAAAAAACACAGCTTCATACTCCTTCAGGTTATGTTTCATATGTTAAAAGTGTTTATAATAATTTCACGGAACCATTAATAAGTTACAAAGGTGTTAATGCAGACACACATTTTATAATTAGTTTAACGACAATTTTTGAAAAAATTCATTCTTTTATGAAACAAAATATACCTATAACAAATATTGATTTAAAAACATAATGTGGCTACAAAGTGTTATCTATGTAAAAGAAAATTTTCAGAAACTAATCCAAAGGTAAGAGATCATGATCATTATATACTGGAGACTATAAAGTAGCTGCATGTAATAACTGTAATTTAATTAATAGAAATGCTACATTTATACCAGTAATTTTCCATAATCTTTCAAGCTATGACATGCATTTGTTTGTAAGAAATCTATGTGATGATAAAAGAAAAATATCATATATATTTTACTGAACAAGAACAAAATATTTTATTTAGAAAAGAAATAAACAATGAAAAAACAATAATACATAGAAAAGAGATTTATCCATATGAATATATGAATGATATAAGTAAATTTTTAGAAACTCAATTACCTTCTATAAATAAATTTTACTTTTCTTTAACAAAGGAAAATGTTAGTAAGATTGATTATGATTACGCATTAAAATCATGAAATTATTGTTATATAAAAAATGTAGGTGATTGGCACGATTTATATAATAAACTTGATGTACTACTTTTAGCAGATGTTTTCAAAAATTTTCAGGATTTAGCTTAAAAGAGTGTTTTTAAATTAGATCCGGCTTAATATTATACTACTCCTGGTTTTGCTTGGGATTGTATGCTTAAATACACTGGAATAAAATTAGATTTACTAATAGATTATGAAATGTATTTATTTTTTGATAATGGTATTAGAGGAGGCATAAGTCAATGTAGTAATCGATATTCTAAAGCAGATGATAATACTCAAATAGTATATATAGATGTAAATAATCTGTATGGATGGGCATTATCTCAGTTATTACCAAAACGTGATTTTAAATGGATGAATGAGGATGAATTGATGAATTTGAATGCTCTTTTAAATACATCTGATGATACTGGTTACATTTTTAAAGTTAATTTATCATTTCGAAGAGATTAAGAAATGCACAATAAATTCAATGATTTGCCATTTGCACCAGAAAATGCTTTACCACCAGGTGGAAAAGTTAAAAAGTTATTATGTACTTTTAATGATAAAAGAAATTATAATATTCACTACAAACTACTATATTAAACACATTTACGGACAAGAAACACGAAGTGCAAAAATAAAGAAAAATTGTGCAAACATGGCAGAATCTAGTGAATGTGAGTACGAGGATTATTACGCTGAATACACTGACGATGAAATTCTGAGGATACTAAAAGACCCTTTTGAAGAATGGGTATACGATACTCTCTCCGATACTAAACAAAATATACAGGGTGCACAAACAGAAATAGCAGTGATGAAACAGAAAGCCTTGTCTACAATTCAACCAATCCTTTCCCGTATCTCCACAATTGAGAAAACACTTTTCAAGTTAAAAGCTCACGCATTCTCCGTAATTAAGCCATTGTATCAACGGATATCAAAAATTGAATCAAAAATTAAACTGGACGAAATTAAATACAAAAAAGCATGCGAAACGACCACTAAAATAGAAAAACGGCTACAAAAAGTGGAAAAAGAACATCG
>JAQFZC010001689.1:0-27665 GCA_034695205.1 Dicyrtoma fusca | reverse complement strand
GTATAGCTAATAAATAAACTGCAGCGTGTCTAACACGGATGGGTGTGTAGCCTTTCAGGAAAATGCTTCGTACTTTTTAATCTGTCTTTCCAAAACTATAGCTGTAAAAAGCTGCACATGCCTATTTGAATTTGGAATGAGAATTCACCACGATTACGACTGAGAGGGCTGCCTGTGTCTGATAATGAGTTAGACAAATGCGTGAGTAAAGCAGACGATTACTGAAAGATTGCTGATGTACAAATGTTCAAAACAAAGCGTTTACACTGCACTGTTAGCATTAACGGTATTTCCCTCAAAGACGATGCGATGTAAACATAAACAGAGCTCTAGTCATAAAATTATGGATTTATCTTGTAGGTATTTTGTTTTCAAAATCCTACACGAGAGAATGACTAGCTTGGGTTATGTATGACTGTAGAACCAGTTCAGGAAATTGGATTTATTTATCATTAGCATTAGGAACGGTTGTAATAACGCGAAATTTGTATTCGAGTGGCATACCGAGAGAGTTTAAAAATATGACATGGATGGGCATGGGAGAAAGATGAAGAGAAAAAGAACGTGGTCTCATGCTGTCGCAGTGAACCGTTCTGAAATGTATGAATGCGGTAGATAAGAAGGAGTTCATAGATTTGAATCAACGTTTGAAACACTTTCTGAACTCATTCAATGCCTTCCTTGAGATGCCGTAAAAATCCATGTAGAGTAATAATAATACCTACATCTCTTACATATACCTATACTATACATATATACATATGTAACCGTGAACGGTGTTTAAGATGTACATCAAATACCACTCCTCTGGTTGCAATCTTTCAATCAAGTTGTACCAACATCAAAATGAATGTTCTGCTCCCTCCATGGAAATGATGGAAACTCACTACATAAAGATCCTTTTTACGTATGTGGACTGTACAGATAGTCAAAATGTTCGTCAGTAGTGCTCTGGGAATGCGTATATGTACATTTATATTCTGTACCTCCAATATTTATACCTACAAAAGAGTCTTTCGTAAAGACTTGTTCAATGAAGGTCACAGTCACAGACTTGATGCTGAAGACAAGACTGACGTTTGTCTTATGAGTCCATCCTCTGTAGTTCCTTGTAGTAGAAGAGGGAAGTGCGTATGTTTCGTTTCGTCCCTTCAGTGACTTGACATTTTACATATATTTTTGAGTTGACGAAGAGATTAAAAGTTATCTCATACACTGGTTTTATTAACGGAACTTTTGATTTCATCGTCGTTTTAATATGTCCGTGTTTTTTTTTCATTTCAATTTTTCACCCAGTCAATGAAGGCAAATACATAAATGGTAGTGCAGAGAGAGAGAGAGAGAGAGTGTGTGTGTAGTGCAATTGAAATAGAATATCCTTGCATGACAGCCAGTTCATCTTCATTCTGAGACAAGTGTTACATAAGTCTAAATCACTACTGATTATCCACGGAGCGCATTTGGACCTTATTGGCCTCACTGTTCTGTACTTACTCATCTTGTGCTTCTGCTTACGGCCTTTGTTGCAGTAAATATTGTACAGAGTACAGGCATGCTGTATTCATTCTACAGCTAAACAAAGTTATAACTATAATTATGATTGCTGTATGTCATTTTTTTGTACTTTTTTTGTGTGTTAAATCATTCAACCATACAGTCTTCATGTATCAATGTCTTGTACTTTCACCTCCCTTAAATATACTGGTACTTATGTATCTATATAATTGTCTATCTATGTATATTCTGTATTCTGCTTAGAACGAGAGATTGATTGGATTCGCAACATTGCCGGAGCAAGTTCATCGGAAATCTGTGAAGAAGGGGTTTGATTTCACTCTGATGACAATTGGGGAATCTGGTCTTGGGAAGTCAACCCTTATCAACAGTCTATTCTTAGCTGATTTCTACCAAAATCGTAAAGTCCCTAATGTTCTCGGTGAGACTGAATTAAGGGAGGCATACTGTCACTAATGCAATGTGTGTATTGAAAGTCCTTCCTAGAATAGAAGGATCAACGTCTAAATTAAGTTATAAATATTTTAACCGTGTGGCTTTTGTTTTTTCGGAATAGAACTCATGAAACGCACTACAAGTATTCAGAAGCACACGATCGAGATAGAGGAGAGGGGCGTCAAATTACGGCTGACTGTGGTCGACACTCCAGGTACGCCTTTGTTTGCAACTGACATTTAAAATCTATTTTTCCTTACGTTTAAAACGTTTTCCTGTACGCATAAAGTTCTCTTGGGAACAGGATTGGGCATTGGCTGACTGCGTTTCCAGACAGTTTCTAACATAATAATGAATAATAAAGTAGCTATAGTTAATCTAGCGCATCTCCGGACTCCACAGACCACGATATATAAGTACCAATATATTTACCTACTTGGCCTATAGGATCGTGCCAATGCAATGGAATGGTGTGCACTCGGAAGTGAATACAACAGTCTGCATTGTCATTGTCGCTGAGGCTGAGAGTTTGCTCAGTTTTGACTTTTGACAGGCGTACTTTTAGGCTGGGAGAGCGTATAACTTGGATTTTGGGTGTTGTTAAATTAGTATGCCTGAAAATCTTTCCAGGTTTTGGAGATGCAATCAACTCTGAGGACAGTTGGAAAACTTGTGTGGAATACATTGATGAACAATTCCAGCATTACTTTCAGGCAGAGAGTGGCCTCAACCGTCGGCATATTCAAGATAGTCGAGTTCACTGCTGTCTCTACTTTGTCCCACCCTATGGTCACGGGTATGTGCTTCGCTGTCATCCACAAAATACACATTAACTGCGAATAATACCTACCTACATAATTTACGATTATGATTTTTTGGTTTGGTTTCGGATACATACGTGCACGGTATAAGAGCTGCAGTAAGGCCTAAGATATTCCCCGGAACCTTTCAGTTTTATTTTCGAATAGCGCCTAAAACGGCTTTCAATAACGGGCTTAAACGGGCAGCTAAAATAGGAGTGGTCCTGATTGTTTTCCAATTTCTAATTCAATTTTTGTACCTATACTTTGGCGGCCATGTTGTACTGAATTTTTAAAACTAAAAATACCAAAATCTGAAGTAACCTAAACTGAAGTTGATCCTTTTAGGCAGATTTATACGCGTAGTTAATTCTTATGAAAGTTTGTATAATATAATTATGTATTATTATTATTAATACATATATAAATATTTTACAGGTTGCGGCAGCTGGATATCGAAGTACTTAAAAGCCTTCAGAATAGAGTTAACGTTATTCCAGTCATTGCCAAGTCAGACACTCTTACTCCAACTGAAATGAGAAAACTTAAAGATCAAATATTGGATGATTTGAGAACACATAGCATTCAAGTAAGGAGAACAAACGAATAAATCGCATAGTATTCCTACGATTTTATGTCTTTTTACGAGTTTTTTTTCCTGAATTGGGATAAATTGATTTGACATAAGTTCAAATGAATCTGTTGGAATTTATCAAAATCAGATTTACCAATTTCCGGAATGTGACGAGGAAGAAGATGAAGAATTTAAAAGACAAGACAGGGAACTAAAGGCATCTATACCCTTTGCGGTAGCGTCTAGTGAAACATTTGTTGAGGTTGCCGGAAGAAAAGTACGAGGCAGACAGTATCCGTGGGGAATCGTTGAAGGTTTTAAATTTACATGATATGTACTAACGTCTTGTACATTTCAAAATGGGAATGTCACTTTAAAAATTAATTAAAATTTGTGCATCATTTTCAGTTGAGAATCCGTCTCACAGCGATTTCTGTAAATTGCGAACGATGCTCATTCAGTCCCATATGCACGACCTGAAGGAAACTACACAGGATCTTCACTACGAAAATTTCCGAGCCAAAGCAATAGCTCAAATTTCCAATGGAATCTCTCGTGAAAGGAGCAAATTGAAACGCGACTCTTCATCCGACTCCCCTCAAGACATACTTCAACAAAAAGAAGCTGAGGTAACAAATCATGAACTAGCAGTATCACCGTAATTTATGCATATTTTTTCCCTGCGGCTTCCAGTCCACAAATCAATCTTAATACTATAATTTACTATTTCCGCAGATTAAACGAATGCAACAGATGATATCGAAAATGGAAGCTAAATTGAAAGCTGCAGGACAACCAAAATCAATGCGAGATTCAATTATTGACTTGTAAAACAAATAGGTTTAGTTCAGATCAAGTATTTTACAAACATTCCACAGATAACTGATTCAAATGCATATTTTGTAGTTGCACCTTTGGTATCTTTAGTGTTTAAGTAGGTTAGTCGTTCAGTGCAGCAATATTACAGCTGTAATTTACAATAATAGTAAACACAAGAGGTAGCCAACTTAAAACATTTCCCAGACAGCTATTGTACTAGTTGTAGTTAAAACCGAACTGGATATTACAAAGTTTTACAAATAAATTGTATTGCATCATTCTTGCTAGAAATCTTTCAGGCTTACGACCGAACACTCGAATTCGTGGAGAATCTTTAGATAACTTTGCCAATCTCTCCGCATACAATATTTTGTGATGATCTATGATCCATGGATTTAAAGCACAACCACTGGTGGAACTGGAGTGTTATCTAGTTCTATCAGTGTTAAATTACAGATAAAAAAAACTCAGTGCCGTAATATATAAAAACGTAACCGGGAAACATTTCTTCAGTATCAAAGTGCTGTAATAGTTTAAAACAATCTTCTTGGGTAAAACCTGAATACAATAATTGTGATGCACATAATTTCCATTATTTTTCATTTGCAACCCATCAACAAAACCAAAAGTCCGTCAGTCGACGTAGTGTGCTTACAATCGTCTCACCAATAACGTACCAACACGGATGACAGTACATATTTGAAACGGCCTACAAATGAAACTCACAGTAGCGGTTTTTTGTATTTTGAAGTTAACACTGACACACCTACAATACCTACTTACTTTAACCGTCTATTGCATTTAATCATTGTATGTTTAATTTAAAGTTGAGTACAACATAATATAATAATACTGCCAGTATTACGTTTAGAATTAAAAACCGGGTTGACAAGGACAGCTGTGACTTCTAAAGCGAGTTTTAAACCAAGGTTATTGTTAGACCATTCCATAAAGTTATTATTTACTTCAGTGCACGAACGTCGAATGTAATTAGGTAAGTCAGTTCTAATCCCGCGTCATATCGACATTCGCTTGATCTCTGGACATTACTTATATGCCTGCAAACTTTAATGTTAACTAATATACGCCTACCTTAAAAGTATCTTCTTAAGCTAGCACACAGGGATAACAATGATTGTCCAGGAAGCCAATGAGTTTACATTTACATTATTTATTAATATTGTTCGAGTTCAAATTAGTCATATAAATAAGATAAATACCTACTTAGGTGTATACATTATTTGCTATGTACTCAATCTTAAGAAAGTAACAAACAACGTAACAGAGTGTGTATAAAAATTACTAACAAATAACTTTGACGTCTAACGGCACTATTTGCAGTGTATACGAATCTATAACCAACATACAAACCATGTAAGTGCACTTTAACATGTGTGTACTACTTCACATTTCACGTTGATGCAGGCATGGAAGTCACATTTTACAATTGGAATAAACCTTTGTGAAACCGGTCAAGTCTATAAATAATGTAATTTGTATGTTATCCAATCTAATCACCAACTTGTTGATAAGTAATGCTGAGGGAATCATTTTAATTTATATGCTACTAAATAAATTAATACGCTTATGAAAAATTACAAAGCCTTCGGTAGCTTCCGTGCATATAACTTCAAATAAGGAAGAAGCCATGAAATAACAATTCGGACATGACACTAAGTAATTGCATCCGGGAGTAATTATTATAAGCAAAACTCGTACTTTTACGTGCCCATCAATATAAAGTTTAGAAGGTGCATCCGTCTTGTTAATTTTAAATTAAATAACTACCTACTTTTAAAAAGAAAAATGTATAGAAAAAGAAATCGGAGTCGATTTATAACCAGGAATGTTCTTAAAAAGTTACTTGTACAATATCGGCTGACAGCAGTAATTCTTCTGGATGCCTTGACTATAAAAATATTTTATGATATAGCAGTAGCAACAGACTTTTCAGAGATTGATTACTTATACGACTTTCACCAGATATATTATATACGTCATTTGTTTACCAAATCACCGGATAAAGGAAATATAGGATATGAGACTCATATAGTACAGCTTAATTACAATACGTCCAATTATCAGTCCACTTAAGCTATTTTAGTTCTACTAACGTCAACCTATGTTAATTAGATAATATTGAAGTTTTTTGTACTTCGACTATTTCATGGTTTAGTGAATTTCTGAACTGGGCTCGAAGACCCACTTCCTGACCCTGTAAACGTAGATAAAGAAGAATTTGAGCTAGAAGAACTCGGTGTAGGACTAGTATTTCTTGGAATATCGGTGCGATGACTTACATTTTCCATCACCGGAACACGTGACGGTTTTGAATTCGGTTCTTTAACCTGTTTTGTCATTTGAAGAATACGACGATGCACTGCATCAACACAAGTTCGGCTTCCGTCCATCAGAACTTCCGTAAAAGGCTACATAAACATCAAAGGAATTAAATTAGCATAACTATTAGCAGTATCTGAAATTTTAAAATTTAAATAGTCACCACTGTTGCGAAATAACTTGAATTCAACCAAAGAAAAATTAAGAAAATTAGTTAAAATACGTACCGGCGAAAAATATTTTACTAAAATTTTCTTCGTTTAATGGAATTGAAACCTGGACTGGAATTTCCAACGATGATACTTTAACTCTGAAGCACTTGCTCTAAAAACAAAAGATTTGGACTAAATTCAGTAACTATAAAAAATGGATCAGCTAGCTTTCAGCCTTGCCAATTTATGTAAAACTCTGGCAAAAATAATACTTCTACAGGCTTCCATTATTTAAAAAATGAACTCGAACTAACAACCAAAAATTAAGTTACACACAAAATAATGCAATGTTCGTTTGGGAAATCATATAACCCCATTTAGGATAAATGATGACCCACTACATGATTTTGTTTTCGCTCTGATACAAAATCCCGACCTGCTAGACCACTTGTGTTTACATCTGAATTGTATTCAGTGCTGATACACAGCAGTATCAAAATTCAAATACCTAGGTGCTATGAAGTACCTAACGGCGACGATTTCAGCAAGTGCCAGCAACTACAAATTGTGTCGATAACAGATTTATCAGGCCATTTCAAAAACGCACATTAACTTAGCATGCAGACACAATGAATATTACTAATACCTCTCTCTTAGTGCACTTAACTGCATTGGAAACTACTTATCTAAAATCCTGTATAGGTACATAACAAAATATTCGCACCTTCATAGGTACCTATACAAAAGTGCAGCATGCTGTAATAATATCCATCTTTTAGTATATAATTACCGATCTGATAGCGTTATCGTGTACGCAAAATCAAAATGCCAACAACCGCAACAAGAAAACATAATGTACAATTTTGCGCCTACGTTCCAGTAGTAGACCATTACTGAAGAAAAGACTAATGGTCGTAGGCGTAGGTACAGCGGTACAGTACGCGAAGCTAATAACAATAACATATATTATATATATTTTTTATTTCTGCATATTACATCAACAAGTGGGAAAGAAAATATTTAACTTTGACCTAACTTGAACCCACAAAAAGTTGGTTTTTTCCCTTTTTTTCAAAGCATTTTTAAAAATATTTCATTTGTACATTCTAAGCCAAAAACAACTTTGAATCTGTAGGTGATCTTTGGATCTACTCGTCACTGTTAAAAAATGGCGTATTACACGATGAAATGGGAAAAACTACCAGAAGTAATTATATACAGCTTTCAGTATTGATTTTAGTAATAACCAAAGAACATAATTTAAAAGATTTGAAGTCTGCAAGTAAGTTAAACGGTTAAACCGTAATTGCAATAGTGTTAGATGACAGAAGTACACAGTTTACCCCACCTGATGCAGCTAGTACCATATGTATTACCTCAAAGAAGCTCCTTCATAATTGACTACTGACTGATAATAATATACACTACGTCCAAAGCATACCCTACATATAACCACATTTTGATTAAAACTTTTAAATTTAGACAAAAGCAAACAAACTGTCTCTTTTAACAGTTTGTTTGCGTGCAACTGACAACACTTTTAATTACACACACGCTTTCAACTTTTAATGACACACTATATATATATATATTGAGTCAGTTGAGTGTATGGGAATCACAGCTGACAGTACTATATACTAAATCAGTGATCAGATAAAGACTAAATGTAGGTAAAAGACTATAGTCCCTTGTACGTACTTGTATCTGTAAACATAAATAAAAACACCAAAAATATTACTATCACCTACTACGTATGACGTACTAACGACTTGTCGATTACAGTAGAGATATCGATAACGCAGTAACGCACTCCACAATCCAAGCTATAAAACACTAACAACTAAAATTACTTAATTACACTACAAATTACAAAAGTCAAGCACAAAATTTAAAATCTGCTCACCTTCAGTCAGACTCACTAGTCAGACTATTTGAGATTAGTTGAGAATGGTCAACGACACTAACGAGAGTGAACCACCATGACTTGTACTTGTACTCGCTTCAACAAACAATCATTAAGATGACATTGACAGTAACAGTGCAATGTGCAATCACAAGCAATAAGTAAATAATAGTCAATAGTACAATAGTACCTAATAATTAATGCGCATCCAATTTCACTTGTACTGTTCTTTCTTCTCAACTACCTGGAAACTCCGTTAAATGTGATTGCAAAACAGCAACGGACGGGTCGAGTGAGTCGAGTCTGGTCTGGTCTGGGCCTGGGACTGGGTACCTAGAACAACAAAAGTAAAAAAAATGATGATGGTAATGACTGACTTAATCAGAGTATCTCACTAGTCAGTAGTACATAATATAAGTATCATTGTTCTTTAATTGCTAATTAATTCTAATTCAGACCAGTCTAGCCACAAAAGTTAAAGCCCCATGAGTTAGGACAGTTAGGAAAGTAAACTTAAACTTACTGTGAATCGACGAGCTTTTTTAAATCACATTCAGCTCAAGGCTAAAAGTTCGATAACTCGACTTTTTTTTGAACAGACTTGAATCTTGAATGCAAGGCTGGCCAAAATTTTTGCTAGTCTAGTCTAGTCTATTTTTTAAGCATCCGCTAGTCAAGTCTAGTCTAGTCACGCTGTATTCCGGACCTAAATAGTCTAGTCTAGTCTGGTCAACCAGCTGCCTATCCCTTAACATGGGGAAAATCGCGGCTAGTCTAGTCTAGTCTAGTCATTTTGGTCGAAGGCTCTTGCTAGTCTAGTCTAGTCAAACCGGCCAAAAAATCTCAGTAGTCTAGTCTAGTCGCTAGTCCGCTAGTCTAGGCCAGCCTTGCTTGAATGTTGATTGATGCTTTTGTGCTCGAAGAACTTTTCCCACTTTTCCTTGGATTTTCCTTGCTCATTTATTTATTTACAAGTCAATGCTCGGACGTATTTTCTAAGAAGAAATATGAGTTTGCATTTATGCAATTAATCTTAATGACAGAGACTGTAAAACAAAACCTTATTTTTTTAAATAATCAAAAATCTTTAATTTAATTGAAATATTATTATCTACTAGTTTCTACTCCTAATAACTTTAAAATAGAAGTCGAATTCTGCATCATTCCACCTGCGGAATCTATCGGCTTTTATGGTGGCACGCAGTACGAGGCGGTTTCTTCGATTTCTTTTTTAAAACAGAAACAGAAGAAAAGAACAAGAACGTGAAACAGCAATTAATTGGAATTTGAGAACTTCTTTACAAGACAGTAAAGTTGTTTTGTATTTGTATTATTGAAGATTTAATTAAGATTAAATACACAGCGAGTGTTGCTGGGATTCAGGTATTAATTAGTAATTAGAGTGCTGGGAAGTTGTCATATTATTTAAAACTTTCTGTGTCATAGTGCCATCAGAGTCTATTTTAAATCAAAATGCATCTTTCGCTGGCTCTGTTCAAATCTGCTGGAGGAAGAGGGAGACTTGCTCAAGGAAGAATTTGGATTGGGTAAAATTTTTGTTGTTTAGTAGCTATCATTACCTATTTATTTATAGATGAAATTTATAAAAGATGGTCAGATATAGAGTTAAATTAAGAGTAAGGGGATTTATATCTGGTTCGATCAACTTGGAACCTGTGAATGGTGAATGATCACGTTCAAAGTTTATCGGTCATCGGTACATGCTGTTTACCAACAGTCAGTCGCAATCAAATTAGTAGGCTGGTACTTAACTAACTACAAAATTATTTAATGGGCCGTAGGATGGACGAATTAATGTAACCATATTTGATGTTTGTCTGTCTAAAGATGTTGGGTATCTACAGAATTTTAATTGTTGTGTAGGACCTTGTTTATACTAACGTCTGTGTTCTCTATAATTTTTTGAATTGTTTTCTGTCATCTGTAGGAAGCATCGTATAGCCCATCATATTTATCCATGGACGATGCAGAGAATTATCAAGCGGATTAATGTTGAAGAACAGAATTTATTCTACCTCCGACATCCTTATCTAACTGTGGTGAGTATTGGATACGCTCCGTACCTAAATCTTACGACCTGCTTCTTTAAGTTGCATTAGTTATTAATTCTAAATCACGTGGGACAGTGTGTCCAGTGCCGATTTCTAGGCTCCGCTTTCCTTGAGAACAATCCCGATGTTCTTTAGCGTCAAAATTCAGTCGAAATCGAACGTACCATCTACCATCGAGAGTCTCGCATTAGAGTGCTCGATAATAGATGGATTCGATTTTTGAAATTGATTTTCGACTTCTGACACTGTAAAAAAGAAATTGTGGACACATTTACGGTAGCCACCACAGACAGACACACTGACCCTACATTAATAATTAACAACCCCGCCGTTATATGAAGTTTTACTGGTGTACTTGATGTGGGATGATTTGTATGTAGGAGCAAGAAAGAGGTCACGCCAAGGAACTGCAAAAACACGAGACATGGCTTAAGGGACGAAAAATATATGATGCTGCTACAAAAATTCCAGTCAGCGTTCGGATGGAAGATAGATTAGGACGTTTAAATGGAACAAATAAGTGGGAACTTTAGTGATCCATAACGAGTCAAAATATATGGAAGGTGTTTTTTTTAGTAATAAAGTCATTTAATAGTTTATAAGTCATTCAATTTGTTCTTATTACTTACATCATACTGCTTGAGTCAACAGAATTCTATGAACCAGTATAGCAAAGCAAGGCGTTGAATAAAACCCTTATAAATAGTAAATTGTGCAGTTTAATTTTTAAGTTTTAAAAGATTGATTATACAACCCTTGAATGGGAAGGTGCATTATATGTTTGTTTTGCATCTGCATCTGTTTAAGGCACGTACATGAATATTATTATATCGTCCACTGTAGGAACAAGCTGTAATATTAAGAACTGTGGCAAAGCATGTATCAATTTATCAATGAGCTTGTTGCATACGTTGCCCCGAGAAACAAGTACCAGTCCTTCAAGGATAGAAATGCTCAAAGGCCAAACAATCAAAAGTAGTTTGATACTAAGGATTTGTGTAGTCTTTAAAATCAATATCCACATTACAAAAAAAGAAATTTTGTTGGTTTACCTTGTTGAATCAATAACAAGCCCACCGATTTCGAAATAGCAGCATTAACAACAGTTCTATATCGCAGTTTTTGTACATTTTTAAACGTAATTTTGTTCTTAAAGCTAGGTTTGAGTTATATAATATTCAGTAAAAGCCTAAATGCATGTCAAGGGCTATTAGTCATATAAATCTGGGATCTTGCAGTCAAATACTTAACCACGATTGTCAGTTTTAAACACATCCTGCCTCCTGGTACAGAGTACCCTCCTTGTCTTTCGTAAGAATGGCTGGGATGCGGGAAGGCTCGGATCCGCTGATCTATGCATACGTAAAACTCAGAAAAGACTTTGGTCATCAGTGTCAATTCCTAGAAGATCATGGCAGAACACATATTAACATATTTCCAAATAAAAATTTTAAAAAGAAAATACGGCGGATGCGGCTATGTGATAAAGAAGTTCAAGCCGTTCCAGCTCCAGCAGAAACGGAGGTGAATATTTCACAATTTTTAAATACGTTTATTATGTAGTCCAGGCATCTTGAAAGTTCGCCAGGCCGGAAAGTTGAAACCCTATAGAACCCACATATCTGTAGATTCGACATTCTTAATTTTGATCTGTACATAGTGTTCTTAATTTGGGTCTGTGGATATAGCAATTTCATTTGTGACATTATTTGTTAATTTCATTTGTTGATTTCATTTTCATTGATTTCATTTGTGTACAGATCCAAATTAAGAATATCGAATCTACAGATCTAAATTAGAAAAGTCGAATCTTAGGATCCAAAATTAAAATGCAGACTCTACAGACATGTGGGTTCTACAGGGTTCCAACTTCCCGGCGAACTTTCAAGATGCCTGGGAACAAGGGGTAGAATAGGCCACCACCGGGACAAACGCATCCAAACAGTAAAATAAGCCATGGGATGAAAAAATCCAGCAAGAGGGGTAAATAGAGTCATTGAGGTAATTATATCCACGTAAGGGGTACAAACAACTAGTGGGGTAAAGATAACCAGCAAAAGGAAAAAAACCAGAAGGGGTTTTATTAAATGACTGGTGTTATTACGCCGTATAATGAGTATCTACCCCACTGGTTATTTTTAACCCTTCTGCTGTTTATTTTTACCGCACTGGACGACAGTGACGACACTGGACGTTGTTACCCCTGTTGGTTGATTTTACCCCGTATCGTGGTATATTTTGTTAGCGCGAATATTGCGTAATGATCGTAGCATACATTTTAGTATGCAGATTATTGTTTACGCATGTAATAAAACGGCATATATTTGATATCAAAAGATGCAGATTAAGTTTCAAAGTAATGACTTGCATTGAAAATTTACTTTATAACTTTCCGGCGAATTAAAAGCTTGTAATAATACGTACTCCCTTTTTCATCGTATAATTTGTAAGTTCCTTCGTAAAAAAATGAATTCAATTTCCAAAATGTTGGTTTTTCTTTTTGTTAAAGGCTTTCACATCATATAGACTGGGTCTTTAGGCATTATATTTCATGACAAAATGTATTATTTTATGTTCTGTCCTGTGGTTGCAGACAAATTAAATCGAAATGAACACAGTACAAAAAATAGAATGGGGTCCTAGCTGTTACAGCAAATTAAAACAAAAAACCTCACTAAATTACTATTTCATTTCCATGCTGAATATAATATGTTGCGTTTTACCCAGGGTTCGCCCATGGTAAATACCAGGGTGGTAAAAAGGTGGTAAATATCAGGGTGGTAAATAAGGATTTTTTGGCAAGAAGTGGTATAAAGTGGCATCCAGTGGAAAATGAGTGTAAATAAGTTCTTTTTTCGCCCCTCAGGATAAATATTCAGTTGGCCAACAAAACCAATAAAAACAAAAAAGGTTGACCTGTCCACCAGTGCTTTCAAAGTTTCCCCGCCGAATAAAATAAGTTTACCACCAAATAGATAGGTTTACCAACAGGGTAAATATAAAGGTATTAGGGCATATATTTGCATACAACCAAATGATAATGTGATAACAAATTAGAAAGGAAAAAGTTAAAAGCATTTAGTCGACCGTTGGAAGTACTTGAAGGAAGGTGAACAGCCATCGGATTAAAGCAGAAGGTACTTTTCGAAAAAAAAAACTGCCAATTGAACAATTTGTTAATCTATATATTTTATGCAGCTTCTCAAAAGACGGTCCAAGGAAAGAAATATCGCTTGTGTGAAGTGAACTACACAAACTTTTAAACCCTGCCCCAACCTTCCCTTAGTATGTTTACCTCTGCATTCCAATGGACATCAAGCAAAACAAAAATTCTTTCATTGAAGGCCACTACAAATCAGTTTAAGGATTATTACGTGGCTTCTACGGGTCTGCCAAATGTAACGGAGAAAAAGATTAGTGACTACGAATCTGTGTTAAAATATTTAGGGTGGAAGACATATGACACGTACGTAAAGTCACGCACTTCAATGTCGAAAGTCCAATTTTGTTCAACCAACGTGTGGAAAACACATTGCTCGTGCCATATGTACGCCACTGATTACGCATGTAAGCACTCCATGGGAATTGCAGTTAGGCTAAACTCTTTATATGTTCCTTTAACAGCAACAGTTACGTCAAAAACGTAAGCGAGGAAGACCAGTAGCAGTGGGACCCGCATTATCACATGTTTAACTGCTAAGTATTCTACCTTTTTGATTTTTTTATGTTACATTTTCTTATTTTTATTTCCATTACAACGTTTTTTTAATTTACCTGCATGTAAAGTTTCTTTTTAAGAATAAAATTTTGATTTGGTGGTAAACCTATCTATTTAGTGGTAAACTCATTTTATTCGGCGGGGAAACTTTGACAGCGCTGGTGGACAGGTCAACCTTTTTTGGCTTTATTGGTTTTGGTGGCCAACTGAATTTATCCTGGGGGGAGAATAAATCCATGCCAATATAAAATTTTGGACTTGACTCGTTTCCCGCATGACCCCATAAGTTTCCAATATATTTAAAAATGTAACATGTTTTAAAACTCGTGTCTGCCGAAAGCTAATTTATAAAAATAGTTTCTGCTGATCTTTGACCTCCAAATGCCACGTACCAAACTTATCATCCGTCCGGTCGTCAGTAAGCAAAACTTATCCCAATAGCAAACTATTTATCAAAGTCAAAAGTAAATTCGTCCTTAGTTAACCGGTCTCGTGTAACCTTTTGGGATAAAATTCAGAATTCTGATGCACAATAATAATAATAAGCTTGCTCATTCTATGATGTTAATTCGTTAATTGTCATACTTTTTTCAAACGTTCAGAAAATTAGTAAACTTTGGTTTGTTAATTGGTATTTTCATTTCAACCAAATCAAATAATAATATAATTATAGGTAAGGAATCTGGGGGTAAAAAACATGCGTCCGTTTTAATTTTTCTGTCGGTAAACATGAACATGAAATACATATACAACTTGAATGATGTAATTAACACCCTGAATGCGTTCTTTTGCAAAAAATATTTTAAAAAAATAATTGATTACGTAAGATTAATTAAAAAATCCAGAATCACAACGATTTTGGTCTGTCCTCTGTGGTGGTAAACACACAGACCGGTCGGGGTAAAAAAGCAGCTGCCATAAGTGCTGAAAATGAAAATCAACTGTGGATTCGTTGCCTATTGAACCCAGTTGCTTTCTTATGTTTTGCTATCTTACATTAAACTTTAATTAGAAAACGCTTATAATGACAGAAAGCACACTATCATTGAATAATTGCAATTAAATCTTTCTGAGTGGTTTGGCTAAGATCAGAGTGCCCCATTATACAATGTTTTCAACACTAATCTTAAAAACTGCTTTTATTTAGTAAGTTTGTGTTCGTAAGGTTTGTTAAGTATAATAAGGCTAGGCAATATTTGGTTACACTTAAGATAGGTATCAATTTTATAAATACTGATTTAGAGGATTGCGCACACAACAAAATTAAATGGCACCCAGGACTCATTAACTGCGTTTGACTATATTTGATGGTATAATAATATAAATTGCTTTAATCTTTTTAGATGAACACTATACGCGCCGTGTATCAAGATGTTGGTATTTTTCATGAAGAAGGAGGTTGGCCAAAAGATGTAGATATAAATGAGCCAGATATGGTTAGCCGATACCGGAAAAAACTCGAAAAAGATGATCAGTACCAAACTTCAATGATAGAGATGACAACAGTAACTAGATGACTTTCTTTGATTTATGCTACTAAAAACATACGCAGTACATTATATATAAATATGTCAAAATCATGTTACGAGCATGTGCTAAATCAGTTATTATTTGACTGTAGCTTATGGAACGACTGATAAAGCAAAATAATGCCCTTGACATTTATGGGGATTTCTTTGAAGAACCATGGCAGGACCCAGATTCCCACAGGCAGCCTCCCTATGCACATGTAATTGAAGTATACAGGGATCCGTGTGCCTCTAAACGTCCGGTGAGTAAAATTACTTGGGCACCAGACAATGTTGGACGGGTCGGGATTTGTCACTGTCCAATGGAATTTGACAGTCGTCTTCGACAACAGCCTACAGAAGCTTTTCTCTGGGATTTGGAAAACAGTAGTCGTCCTGAAGGTCTCGTGCGAGCTGGAAGTCATGTTGTGGATATGCGCTACAATCCTAAAGACATGCACAGAATTATCGGAGGCTGCTTTGATGGCACCGTAATGCTTTTGTTTGATTAAAGCGATTAGTAATGCGTAATAGTTTTAATTTGAGCTTAAATTAATTTCATAGTTCTAAAGTTAATATAAATGTACTAACTAATTTTGTTTGCGGAAGTAAAATTGAAAGTACTGAAAGTTTCGCAGCATAATACACAGAATATAAATTTACATTTTGTTTTTACTACTGTTTTTGCAGGTTTGCGTATGGGATGCTCGAGTAGGTGCAAATCCAGTTGAAACCTCAGAATTTGACAAATCTCATGGTGATATATGTACAGGGGTAATGTGGATTAACAGTAAAACAGGAACGGAGTTCTTCTCTACAGGATTGGACGGTCAAGTAAGTCGTAATAGCATATTACTTCATAATGAAAATTAGTTCATAATTAATAAAGCATCCTGAGCCTACAACAGTAAATCTGTTGCCAATATCAAAGTAAATTAAAAATTGTAACCTGAATTACCTTATGTGCTAAAATCAGGTTATTTGGTGGGATGATCGAAAGCTATCTGAAGTTATTGAAGCAACGTGGCTGGACCCGGAGAAAGGTCAATGTCGTCCAGAACATGCGCTGGGCGCATCAGTACTAGAATATGAACACACGCTTCCTACCAAATTTATGGCTGGGACTGAAACAGGTATTTAACATCTTAAATGAGCCAGTAACAAAACTGAATGGTACTAATTGAGTCTATTTGTCAGTGATACGTTATTGCTTTATTACTAACTTTAGGTCAAGTAATGATAATGATGCGGAAGGGTAAAACGCCGAATGACAAGCTCGTACACGTTTACCGGGCTCACCACGGCCCCGTCCGTGGTCTTCAAAGAAATCCTACTTTTATAAAGAATTTCTTAACTGTTGGCGATCACACTTGTCGAATATTTGCGGAAGACTGTCGCGAATCTTCTATATTATGGACGGCTCCAAAAGTAAAAAATGACAAAATGTGTGATTTTTCTGAGAATTTTATTTGTATTTTTGTGATATCATCTTTGCCAAAAGATTTCAAAAAATTTATTATGGTGTTGTTTTAGAATTCGTTATATTCTCATGGAGCTTGGATTCCAACGAGAGCGTCTAGTTTTTGCTGCTGCAAATTAGACGGAAACTTAGATTTTTGGGATATGTTAATGGACCCCGTGCGACCACACTTAGTAACAAGGGTATAAGCATATTTGAAATATAAAAGTATATGTGTAACTGAAATTGTAATATCTAAGTTTACGCATTATCAGTACAAATACAAACATTTTTCCGTTTCATTAAGGTAATCTTATTTGGCCTGATATACAGGTTTTCAAAAGATAATGTAATGGGAAGGATTTCAAATTTTGTAAAAAAACTAAATTTTTTTCCAACCTTTTTTTAAAAACTATACTGTGAAATGTTTCGAGTCAATGCTCTTCTTTAGGCGTTTGTAAAAACAGTTTGAGAAAAGTTCAGTTTTTCTACATAATTTGGTGAGTATCCTTCCCATATCATTATCTATTTACTCATACTCACCTTGCGTCTTACTTACCTAATACAGGTTTGCGATGACAGTTTGACTGTCGTCGCTCCGGCAGAAACTGGCAAATACGTGGCCGTTGGGACCGATCAAGGCTATATGAGTCTTGTAAGATTAGCAGAGACAATGACCACGTCGGAAAAAGCTGACAAGTATGCCAGACTGTTTTAATACGCTTTAATTTAACTTCATTATTCTGCACATTTCAAGTCTTCTTACTATTGAGTATTTGCGTGATGATTATATTTGTATATGAGAAACTAAAGAGTTACAGAAGTATTGGTTTAACTGATTTGAATTAAAAAAATTTATAACTAGACCGGTACTAGCAGCTGTCTTTGAGAGAGAGTCTCGGCGAGAAAAAGTTTTGGAGCAAAGAAATCGTGAGATTCGACTTCGCAAGCGAGATAAAGAGAAAGCAGAAGCGGAAAAAACTAAGATGGAAGATGATCAAAAGAAACAACGGGACGAAGCCGAGGCCAAAGAAAAAGAAACAGGATCCAAAGTTCCTTTGCCTGATTTGACCGGCGGTAAAAAATTCGACATTGTCTACGAGACTAAAACAGATCCTATTATACAAGCGGAGAGAGAGTTCTTCCAGTCTCTCCGAACGGTAAGTACTATAATATATTTACTTTTTTCTTTTTAACCATGTTACAGGAATTAATGAAAGAAATGTTTTGTAAACCATATTATAAATTAAGGAAATGGAATCAGCCGGAGTGGATGCATTCCCCGACAAGAAAAATATTGAAACTGAAGAGGTAGCAGAGGGCAGTAGACATTCTAGTCAAGATTCTGACATTACAGCTGCGGAATTAGCGGCAATGAACTTTGATGATTTGGAAGAAAAAGAAGGTGACAAACAAGAAGGGGCAGCAGATACTGCAACAACAGCACCAGCAAGTGCAGCACCAGCACCCACAGATGCAGCACCTGCACCAACAGAGGCAGCAGCAGCACCTACAGAGGCAGCAGCAGCACCTACAGATGCAGCTCCAGTCCCAAGCACTGAGTCGAACGTTCCACCTCCTAGCGAACCCGAGCCTGTTCCCGAAGCCTCTGCATCGGAAGTAGTACCGTCTTCGGTAGTGTCAGAATCTTCCGACGGTATAACTGCAACTGAGTCTCAAGTTACGACTGTAGAACCTACAGACGCACCAGCAGATCCACCCCCGCCTGCTGGCGAGGAATGAATTCTATCCGTATTGCGATTCTTCGGTTCAAATAAAATGTTTTTACAGAACTATACAGTACAATATAATTTATTTCTATACTGAAAATAAAAACAAAGATGACCAAGTAACTACTAAACAAATTGAAACAAAGGAAATTAAAAATATACAGTTATTTAGAAGCACATAGTTAACAATATACTATATTTTAACATTAATGAATCTTTACTGATTTTAAAAGTTGGTATTTGAATTTGCTCTACAACTCCATAAGTAGTTGCATCTCGACTTGCAACTCCGTCAAATGATTCGTCAAACCTCGTAGTGCTGATCTGTTTTCAGGTGTAGAAATTAGCATCATGTGTGAGGCAAGAAGATATTCAAGCTTTTCAGATGGATTACTTCTTTCCCGTCTTCCAAACGTCTAAAATTTATAAAGTCAAAGTTAGCACACTGAACGAACTAAATTAGGAACATAAAAAAGTGTAATCGAATATATGTATATATACGGAAAACTAAACTACTGTTCTAAACATTCTAATGAAAAGAAAAATTTGAATATTACAGGTTTTAGACAAACGTCTTTACTAATTCAAATTTGTATGTAGTGTGTTTACTATGATTACATCCTCTCAATTCAAGCTTGCCCTAATTGGAAGGTACGTGAAATGAAATTGTAGCAGTGTTTGGTATTAAACTTTACAAATTAAAATCGGCATCACCTTTGTGTACATCCGAGGCCAAGGGCGTGACAAGATTAGTAATTAGTATATGTTTTCTGTGGCGGATTCTTTTGTCTGTATAATTGACAAGAAAAGGTATGTAGGTATATATGCTATCAAGTACTTTATTATGAGTAGCTAAGCATGCATACAAATATGTAAAATTGTGATTGATGCGTCCTGGTTTCTGTTTTTGTGTTTTCATTTAATTGATTTTACAGTCCTTCTAGGACACTTTGGAACACTATTTGAAACATTCAACCCAACCCGTCATAAAAAAACATCAGGACGCATCAACCATACGATGTATGCTTCTTCTATTCATGCTTAACTATTCATAAGAAAGCACGTCAATACATATATACATGCGAACTTTTTCTTGTAAATAAAACTGGCGAAAGAACTGGCGCATAGTGAAAATTCACATAAAACATAAATTACTAAAGTAGACTAGGTGGCGATAATCTGCAGGGTTTGCCGTTCCGTGTGTATGACCTTTACAGCTAATATTTGTTTGCCGATACGTCACTATTTCTTTCTCAAAATCGAATTGTTAGCTTGTATTGCTTGCAAATAGCTGTACTACTAAGCAAGTAGAACTGGCCTTGTGGCATATGAAAAATAAAATACGCATGCTTAAAACAGAGGGTATACGAGAACTTGACTTTGATATTTTTAAACAGTTGGAACGTAATTTAAGCCGCACGTTAAGAAACTACAAGGCTAGAGCTTGGAGCTAGAACTTTCTGAATCAACAGGTCCCGCAAACACTCCGCCCAACTAAACTAGTGTGTGAAGAAAAAAGAATATCACAATGGGCTGTACCTTAAGGCTGTCATTTGCCACCGCTGCACTGAGTTTAAAATAGTATTTGTGCAGTCGTATGCGTGCAATTCAAGATTAATGTAATCGAACAAATTTGACAATTGCATTAGCATGTTCTTAAATCTTCATTAACTAAGATACCCTTGTTGGAACAATAAATGTACAAAGATAGTTCAGCGCGATCATCCCTGGTTACAAGAAGCTACGCTATATCTAAGAATAATATATAACAATATAGTTATTGTCTTTAAACGTACGTTTGTTACATGAAAAAACCTGTGAAGACATCCGCATTCTATTCAAATGTTTTTTAGGCCTGTTTACTACAGCTAATCCGCGCCCCGTGCTGATATAGAAAGTAAAATCTTTGTTGTACTAGCTATAATTTTGAAGATAAATCGATCTAGAAACGGTTTGCTAGAAGAGTTACTTACCAGCTAAACATATGTGACTGATTGTATTTAAAAGCAACGTAATACGTACGGCTGTAAGGGTAATTCGTTTACAAGACAATTGGAAATGCAATTCGCCTAAATTATGGCAAGGCGTCTACAGCATGGTGACCCGGATACTTGTAGCTGTATGCATATGATGGAAGCGTTTCTTGATGAAATTGATAAGTTTAAAATTGGAATGATAAATGCTGAGTGTTTAATGTTTTGAAGCGTGTATGTAGCTGTTATAACTGTTAGACTTTAAATATGTTGACTTGACGTGGACGACGTGAAGAACGTTTATGCAATGTGGTGGAATTCCAAGTAACAGGATGTGAAACTGACATGTCTTTTCTTAATGTGTTGACATGGTATATAGTATTGCAGTGTGTTTGGTGTTATGTTATGCATTATAGAATCAGTGTAACTATAGTATGCTAAGCGGAGGAAAGTAAAATAATTCTATATACTTACCAATGTTTTCCTGGGAGCTACTATTGAGGTGGTATCAGATCGTTTGCCCAGGTGATTTCAAGGCATTACAAAATAAAATATGTTTGTATTGGTCAATTTTGCATGCTCTACAAAACTGCTGTCTCTAATTATGTGAAAAATGTATTTTAGCTATTCATTGAGAGGTATACATATTATTAGTTATTTTCATTTCCAAAACGCACATAGGCAAGCATTTCATTAGAACGTAAATACTGAGTTTTGTGATCTGAACAGGACTGTTACAAGTTTAGTTTGATAAGTAATGATAAGTTATGCAAAAAGTGTGAGCGAGGTATTAATCTAATCATAATAATGTACAACTAAATATAAACATTTAGTGTTATTCATTCCACACACAAAATATTCAGATGTAATTATGAGGGATAGTTCAGCATTGGGATGCGGCTGCAGAATAGTAGTAATGCTGCATTATTTTTCAATTACTTTCAAAATTTGTACCTTTTATATACAATTATCACTTTTTAAAATATATTTTTCACCTAATTCGAGGCAGCAGTTTTGTAGAGCAAGCAAAATTGACCAATACAAACATATTTAATTTTGCAGAGCCTAGAAAAAAGCACCTGGGCAAAATATCTGATACCACCTCAATGGTACCTATCAAGAAAACATTGGTAAGTAGATATAATCATTTTACTTTCCTCCGCTTCACATACTATACAGTTACACTGATTCTATAATGCATAACATTACACCATACACACTGCAACACTATATACCATGTCAACACACTAAGAACAGACATGCCAGTTTCACATCCTGTCACCTGGAATTCCACCACATTGCATAAACATTCTTAATAGCGTCCACACCAAGTCAACATATTCAAAGTCCAACAGATATAACAGCTACATACACGCTTCAACACATTAAACACTCAGCATTTATCATTCCAATTCTAAACTTATCGATTTCATCAAGAAACGCTTCTATCATATATACATATAGCGACATGTAGCCGGGTCACCATACTGTAGACGCCTTACCATCATTTTGTCGAATTAGCATTACCCGTTCTGTCTTGTAGACGAATTACCTACCGTGAGGGTATGTAGAAGAATTGGGCTTTTATAATACCCATTACGACCGTTTTGTCTACAGTTGACTAAAAACCAGGCGCAAAAACAAACAACATAGCCCGGGGCAATACATAGAATCGCATACTACTACACCACTCTGTAAGAATTTAGTATATTAAGCACGCAATACTTTTATAACATTCACTATTTACCTGGCGAGCTTCCATGATCTTATAGGCAATGTCTGTAGCTTTGGAAACTGCCCTGGGGAGATATGCGGACTTTCCAGCCATTTTTAATCCATAAAGTTCCACGTCGGTCACGCCCTTACACAGAAGGTGAGTATAATGAAGCTGTAATCTACTTGTGTTTGTATTTCCAACTACGGGCCTAGGCCTGGACGTAGGGTTGATAGGGCAGCTGATCAAATTTTCTTGTGTATCCATTTTGTAGCTAGAATTTTTAACAAAATGACTTAATGTACATTTAATCATGCAAATCTACCTTCTACAAAAAAAATGAAAACTACTCATACCTTGTGTTGTGTGTCATAAATTAATTGTTATATCAGTAGACTAGATTAGATAATTATTAGGAAAGGTAGACAACAAAGTCTTCAGTGAGTCGCCCTATTTTAATGTGGGCTCGTTATGATTTTTTAAAGTAGAAAGAGTTATATTATTTTTTTTGTTTTCCACTTTTTTGATATTTGAAAAATATTTTTTAAAGTTTCTACCACTCTAAATGTCAAAGGCTTTTCCCCTACGATTCTATTACAAAACGAATTTTCAGATACAAATAATGATTTTCGTTCATTCTACTTGACTCGTAGTTACCCTCAACGTTTTTAGTACGATAAAGTGCTACCTATATTCAACACATTCAGTTCAGAAATGCCTCAACCACACAGTTTTATGAGAAGAATTTTATAGGTTAAAAGTGCTAATCTTTTAAGCGAAACTGTCAAATATAATTCACTCCGACCGTTTACACATTGCTTGCATTGGTCACGTTCTGATCAACACTACTTAAACGAGCGAACACAAATTATCTCACTTCTTGTAGGTTGTATGTGCCTTCAACTGCCCCATTTACTGTAATGCTAAACATGCCGTCAAAATGTGTAGGGGGTCCAAAAACATTGATTTTTGAGGTGAAGTAATTTGTGTTTGCTCCATTATGACGTATAGTTAAGAAGTGTTTTCTTTAGTGGCATTACTCAAGTCTTTGACTGTTAATGTCAGCAAATCTAAAATTGCTCAAACGAAAAGCAAATGAAGCAATGAATGCATAAAAAGTCAAGTTCTACACGCTAGCAAATTTTTGCAGGGTGCCTGCGTCTTCAGCATTCTCCAACTTTATACTATAAGGTAGAACTTACTTCAACACGTTTAAGTAAATAGATTCCAATCTTGTCAGAAACAGGTAGTGAGTTGCAAGCAGGACAAATGCATTGCTTTTCAGCAATGCTTCCGTCATTGCCCATGACATAGCCGTTCCTTCCTCAACAGAAGTAGCTCGTCCAAGTTCATCGATGATAACCAATGAATTGTCAGAGACATTTGTCAGTATGTAGTTCATCTCCGCCATCTATATATTTCAAGCACAAAAATCATAAATCAGATGTACAATGGATGCAGATTATTCAACTGGTTTTGTATGCATTCCCAACATCAATCACCTCCATTTCGAAAGATGATACGTTTTCTTCAATGGAATCGCCAGTACCGATTCGTGAGAAAATGCAGTCGGCAATACGAAAAGTTGCTGACTTTGCTGGGACAAAGGATCCAATCTAAAAATAACAAAGAAATAAGTACAGCTTCAATCTAAAAACGATCTAACAAAATTAACGAGTTAGCACGCGTCAGATTGGCATACGTGCTTATCAAAATACGAAAAACAAAAAATAAGCCAAGTACTTGTGCTAAAATTTGGAGAGACGCAACTTGTTTGAGGTATGTTGTTTTCCCGCTCATATTGGGTCCAGTTATCAGCATAACATTGGCATCATTTGAGATAAACTGTGGAGAAAATTTAATATCACAGATTATCATCTATAGTCTCCAAGACTTGGAAGATCAGAAGAAGTTCAGCTACATAATTATATGAATGTCCACTATGATACAAATTGCAAAATACAACGACATACCGTAAATGACCGAATAACCGCAGCGGCGATTCTCCAAACTTTGAGCCTCAAACCCGGCGATTAATTGAGTTCCGGCGATTATTTGAGCCCCGGCGGTAATTCGGTCATTTACGGTATACAAAAATGGGATTATTAAGAAAGAACATTGAGACGCAAGAAATTGCTCCTTGGGCATATGCCACAAACTTGTTGACACAAATTCCGAAGTGGCCTTACAGAACAGACTGGTACACAGAAAATCGCCAGGGATTTTAATTTTGTATATATCTTTTATATACATATATATCTGAAACATGCCTAAAAGATTTCTCGGGTCCGGCACACTTGTTATTCCCAACTTAAACTTACTGTACTGTTCGGGACAGGCTGATTACTAGAGACACCTAGTATTGGATGTCGACTTTCTGAGATAGCGGTGACAGCATTTGAAAACTGTGGGCGAACAGATCCACTCTGGAGGGCATAAACTGCAAATGAATGCAATATGTCGAGATTTGAAACGGCTTCACTGATTTGATACAAGCTACCCACATCTTCTCGGATTAGTACAATCAGTTTGGATATAACTCTGCAAACAACAAACACGAAGCAAGTTGACATGAAGAGAACATATTTTTCTGGATTATTTCGAGTAAATCACGAATTAAGTTTACATGACGCTAATGTTATGAATTTCTTGGAGTATTTCTGATGTTCGACGCTCAAATTTCAGTAAGAAATCGGTGGTAAAAGAAATAACATTCTTCGACCGATGAACCTGAAACGATAAAAATATTTTACAATAAAAGTAAATGTGATATACATAGATGTTATAAATATTTGTTTAGAGTTTTCTTAAAATACCTGAAGGAATGTGCTCGGAAGTTTTGGCGTAGGAATTATTTCTTTTCCATGCAAAGTAAATTCTAGGTGATACCCGCGGGATGCAGATTCGCACAGGCGAAAAGACATACTGTGTTCGTTGGTGAGTTCCATCACATATTCTACAAGAATCACAAGAATATTATTAAATGAATGTGATTATCCTAAAAATATTTATTTAGCGTGAACTTTATGTAGCAATGCATGAATCAATACAATACTGCTCACGATTAATATCGTTGACAAGTTCGCAATAAACCTTTCTTGAAATATCCATGAACGGGTTGACGTCGGCGTTGACAGCAAATGTCCTTTGTAATTTCATCTGCGCGGCTCCTTGTTTAACATGAGCTTCGATATTAATTACTTTCGAAATATTTTCCATTAGAGTACCAAATACAGGTAGCTGAAATTCCTGTTCATACGAAACGATAGTAATAATACTAATAAGAATTAATCGCTCAACAGAATAAAGGCTGTAATATAAATAACATGAAATAAATCTAACATAATTTTAATGATATTTTTTCTCATGAGTTTACGGTTAATACTTACGTTGCATAGGTGCTGGAAGTACGGATTTTTCGCCCCGCTTAACACGCGAACAAAATTAGGCAGTAATCCCAAGACATGCTTCAGGGCAATCACGAAGTTTATACGCTGCTCCATAAGTTTATCAGTCTCTGCTCTAGGAATTAGTATAAGACCGACGATTACTTGATCCAAATCTGTACCAAAGCGAGCTAAAACATCCTAAACGGGGTGCAAAAATTGGTTCCCATCACATCGCTGACCTAAAATTTTCATAAATCCATAATATCTGATGTATTAGATCCCCAACTAACACTTACTTGAAGGCCATACATAAACTCTGCATTCTGAGTAAGCTCCTCCACACAGTCCAATCTTTGGGTGATGAAACCGACATGGCAAGGCGGTTGCAAAATATTCATTCGAAGAATACGCGATCCCATTGGAGTTCGACAATTGTTAACAATTCCAATCAAAGAATTTACAGAATTCGGTGCATTGCTATTGGAGAATAATTCCAAGTGATGAGCAGTGCCCCAATCTATTGCAATAATAACATTAAATAACATTGAACTAGGAGTCATCAAAACTCAGGGGTGGACTGGTCAGCCAGGAAGCCGAAGTTTTCCGCAGGGGTTCCAAAATTCTTATATATTGCGTAAATGGGAAGTTTAGAGGCCCTGGAAGCCCTGGGGCCCCTTTCGCAGCCCAGCCCGCTCCTGAGAACAATTAAACAGAAAATTAGCAGATAATTAATATTTCACTTGAGCTACAAAACTGACCAATCAACATCATATTTTCGGGTCCTTGAAACTCAATCTTCAAAGTCCGTGGCAAAAATGTTATTGTGTGCTCAGCTTCCATATACTTGAGCAAAGCGGAGGCGGCAGCCAATGCGTAGTATTTTTGTGATATGGTGACTATTACAGATGCAAACTTCTCATTCACATTTTTTCTGATCTTAAGTAAGCCTGCAGCATCATTAAAAACTCTCCTTTTGAGAGTTGCAATCGGTGTATTTTTGAATGCCTTCTTTACCTGCCTATACAAATGGCTTGGTTGTCCGGTCACATCACAGGAGCTCGCTGACATTAAAATCTAATAAAATTATATCATTACACTCTTAATAATTCTGATTAATTAATCCATTATAAAAACGATGATTTAAAATCAGGCCCTACATAAATAGTTGTTACTTTATAAAAATAAGACATACCACTGTTGGTCCAAAAATATTAATTTTTGTAAGTGTCTTCGCATAGTTTTGGGAATCTGTAACTTGACATAGAATCAAGTTGGAACTACTAACACCCATACAGGCTATTCCAACATCTCCACGAGCGTGACCTCGGCCTTCAGCTAAAGCTAACAATATAATAAAAATTAGTTACTAGTTACTATTATAGACATTAGTTCTTAAGGAACTCCTTTCAGAGCTACATTTAATATTCACAGATAGCTATTATAAAAGTTCCTATAAGCTACAAAGTTGTAAGTACAATCTACCAACTAACGCATCATTTTAGCCAAAAAGTGAGTCCTATTTGCCGCATCATAATCGCATCATAATCGCATCTGGATCTCATCT
>JAQFZC010001688.1:0-27690 GCA_034695205.1 Dicyrtoma fusca | reverse complement strand
TTTTTCATCGTCCAGCTTTTTTGGGAACATTTGTTCCGGGAACATTAGTTCCGGGAACATTTGTTCCTAGAATCCTTGTAATTTGTCGCTTTCTGGTTTCAACTCTTTTAAATATGGTGTCACATTTCCTTTCCTAGTCAGCATTCCTCAAAAGCCAGCCTGTTGCTGCTAAAAAGAATGTAATGATTACAACTCTACGTAATTGTAAAATTATAAAATGTGAATCCGATTTCAAATCAAAGAATGTGTATGTATGTATGCCAAATGCCATTAGCAGTAACACTAATGGCATTCACAAGTACTATACGTAATTAAGAGTATTATCTGTAATTTTAATATTAATTAATTATCCATTTACAGTAATAATATTAATTTTGTTGGCTATTATTCTGCCCTGTTTTTAGTTTAGTATTGATTACTGACTATCTTCCATTCCTATAACGCCCAGAATTAGGCACCCCATGATACATATGAGTAACCCATTACATTAATTTTTTCACAAGATTCAAAGTCGTTTGATGAATAATTTAATAAAATCTATATATTGAATTTCCTAACACCTTTCTGTTGCTATCATCGTTGGTGTACAATTATTACCTACGCTATTTCATGAATCATGACGTAGAGCGATGTATAAAGCAGCGCTGTAAATTTTGCATTAGAAACTGTCTGTTCTTTCACTCGTTGAACTAAAAGGTTAAAAAGTACAGAAAAATTCAAACTTAATTTATTCGCAGCTCTAAAGACTGTATTAAAATTAAATCAAAGGGAATTTGAACGCTACTGAATCTTCCTTCCACAAAAATTTAATAAGTCATATATTACTTTGGATCTGTGTAGTGTAGTGTGTACAATTAATTTTGTCATCTAATTGGCACCCGCCGTTTGTAATACGCTTTAATGTCAATTATGCCATGCTAAGCTGGAAGGCTTAGTAATTTTTGGTAAAATAATTATTTCAATAATATAATAAATATTTAGTTTTTCTTCGTAGGGAAATTGAATTGGACAAAATATTAAGTATTTAGCAGTAAGAAAATATCTTTAATATGAGCAATTTTGTAATTACATGTATCTACGTTCTTACTATATCATGGTATTCTTCTATTTAGTTCTACCACATAATTACTATGGCGCCTAAGTGCCTACTCACCTTAGTAATCGTTGGGAAATGAGCAATACTTCAATTTATTAATAATTATTTCATTACACCAGCACACGGGTCAGTAGTTAGCTCATTAGTTATTATAAATTTGCTCGTGCTGCGATTATTTCGAGAAAAAATTATTTTCTTTTTCTTTTGCCAGCTTCCTATTAACAGTAGCAGTACAGTTGTATCACAGAGCATGTTTAGTAAACATTTCCGGAAATAAACTAGAAAAAATAAAGTCTCACTAACTCTGTACTAACAAAAGGAGTTTACCTTCTGAGTGAAAGTGTGTATTACTGTCTTACTGAAATTATAAAAGCATTCTCAAGAGCTATGAGTGCAAAAATTCCAAAGATCGGCCCAGTTTTAAAATTCTTTACTTTAATTGGTGCGATTCCATTTAAATGGAACAACAAAGAAAGCAAACTTTCAATTTGTAGACGTTTCCATCTTGTCTACTGGCTCTTCACGGGTCCATTCTTGAGTTCTGTTCAAACCATTTTTATTGTTGTACAAATATTAAGGATGAGCACACACTTAAGTGATCAAAATTTATGGTTAGACACAAAATCTCTTGGGATGTTTACGCAGTTGGCATCCACACTGTGCACATCCTATTTCTTCACAATGTATCAATTAAACACTTATTACCGTGGAGAGGACGTGGTCAAATATCTCTGTGAAGTGATCAGCTTTCGAAAAATGCTAACAGGTACGAGTAAACTGTGAAATCTTAATACGCATAAAGCTGTTTATCCATTTAAAAGCGAAGTGACACGTTTCCTTAAAGGCTTTAACAAAGCAAAATTATTTTACGGTTTTTGTGGAAACAACAAACATAGACTCACTAGAGCACAACTGCAATGTTTTTCAAAAAGCGAAAATTAAGTTTTTCTATGTTTTGACAATTATATATCGAGGTTTTGTATGTTTAAAAAAATGTAAATCGAGGTTTAGCATATTTTAAACAAAATAGAAACTCGATTTACATTTTATATCGATTATTATCGAATCTTCGCATGAATTGAAAAAGTGCAAGAATTAGTATTTACATAATTTTAGTGCCATTGCATTGTTGAAGTTGTATGGTTACGCATCACTTAACTTAACTTAACATGTTAGATATGCATTTTTTTGCGTACGTATTTGTATAATATACTTTTCCCTAGGCAAAAAATTCCATCTTAAAAATGACGTGAGAATAGCTTCATTTGTTATGATCACGCTGTTCGTACGAATTAAGGCTCTGATTTCGTCCGCAATTTCCCACCGAATGAGCCCAGTGCACATATTCTCCATCCTCCCACAAGACTGGCAGTCGAATGTAATTTGCTTCAAAATATATTTTGTTCTCTTTGTCGTAAATACCTTGGCAAGCTGGTGTGCTTTAATATTTCAAGTATTCTTAATGAGCCTGTATATTGAAACAATGGAAGCTGCCATGAAACAAACGTAATAAAAAAATTATTAATAAATTAGTAGAATTAAACTGAAGCTTCGTTTTAAATAATATTATTCTATTGTAATAATTTAATTAATGTCGTTTTTATGTAATTATTTTATTTATTTCAGTCTCTACAACAAAAGCCATAATAGAGGACCGCCATTTAAGACGTACAGAGAGTGGCGCCTTCACTCCCGGCTGTTCGAGAATGCTGTTTCTAAAACCGTGTTGCCTCTTTACCTCACCAGCTGTGCCATTCTCATGACTTTGTCGGGCTTTGGTCTCGTTCGCTTCTTCGGGAAATTGATTCCAAAATTGTACTTTGTATTTGTGGCTCCATTCGTGGGTATGAACGTATTTACCAATTTTGTGCTGAAGCCATCCGTGAGGATTCATGAGATGTCTGTAGAGTACAAGAGGCAAATTTGGCTGGGAACAGTCGCTGGAAGTCATGGGAATGGGAGTCGAAATTCTTTAAAAATAAATCTGAAACTACTTAAGTGCTGCATGAGAGCTTCTCCCGACCTCGTCGTGAATGTTGGCAATTTTTTTGGAGTCAAGAGAACAACGTATGTTACATTGTTAGGGTTTATTCTAGTGAACACCACCTCCTTGCTCATTAACTTTTAAGTTCACATTTAATTCGCTAGCGCAATTGCAAGATGTTCTTAATCCAGAGTTCTAGCGTACAAGTACATAAAATAAATGATATTATAAACATAAATAATAAAATAAAAACAACAAAGCAAAGCTTATTGGTCATCGATTAAATTAGATACAGCAACATGCAACAAGTTTGCATTTCTTTTTTTTCAAGATTTTGCCATTTTCCGTGAAAAATTTCGGGATTATTATTTGCTGTTTTACTATTATTAACTACTTTTTAATTATTACCCACTTCTCATGCACTGTCAGTTTGCCTTTTGATGTGTCATATTTAGATTGCTGGAGTTATTTGAAGTAGTGATTGTTACTTAAGTCAAAGTAGGGAATTTCAATCGAATTAATCAAAAGGAATTCTTTATTTTCGAATATAATTTCATATTATATTAGGTATATCAAGTACATTGCATTGTAGATAGATATCCAATAATCCAGTAGCCAATTACTTACATTCAATGATTTTACGGCATGCAGCGCCATGAAAATAATAATTTACAACAGGCTAAGGCTAAACTGTAAATAGAATACAGTATGCATTGTATTAGTTAATAAAATAAACTATAAGTATAATATTACATGTAGTCGTAATACATGATAAATTAATTATAAACTAAAAAAACATGAAACCTGCACATATTTATTATATCTTCATAATTAAACATATATCCCCTTAGTCGCCGGGCTAAGGACATTGGATACCCTATTTAATAATAAATTATTTTGCGGCAGGCAAATACATTTACAACCAGGATTAACTGTAACAAGTTACGTAATAAATTACCTTAAAAAAGCATTTGAATTAATTCATAAAATACATAAAATAGAAACTTTTGTGTTCGTTATACATACCGTAAAACTTCTAATAAAAGGCCCCACCTTCTATTGTAAAACTCAGTTCGACTCCCGCCGTTTATTCGAGACCGGCCGTCTATTGGAAGTCCCGCCTTCAATTAGAAGTTTTACGGTAGTAATGAATTAATGGTAAATAAACCATAAAAACGTACAAAAATCAAAACTAAGAACCCGCTACGCGGAGTTTATAAATACTGTTTCCTATTTTAACGGGTATACAATACCTTTTACAAAATACATTAGGGCGGATTTCTAATCGGAGATTCACACCACTGATAATTTACAATATATTATGACAATATTGACAATTATTTATAATTTGAAAAATTGCAAAGGATGCTGGTGCTCCCAGATCAACTTAACATTGTGTCAAATACAGATATTCCAAAAAATTCATAGAGAAGTATCAAGTCTACCAAAAGTAGTGGCTCAAACCATAGGACGCCATAATTTCCTTCCGATGGTCTCTCACAATCTCAATCCTGAATTCGTCCTCATCCAAAGATCCAAAGTACGCATCCCAGTCCACATCGGTCTCGGTCTCACACTCATTTAAATGCAATCCAACAGCTTTTGAAGGATATTCCACTTCATTACGATATTCGGAATGTTGGGGTGCTGCTGCAACTCTTGGAAACCAGTACTCATCTGAATCGACTGAGCCATCCTGCATCTGATCTTGATTCTCGTAAACGAGGAACTGCGGGAGGTAGCCCCAGTTGATGAGGAACTCATTGATACGTCTGGCATCATCTTCGGGTTTCTGGCCCGGGCTATGACGACCTTTCTTCGGAGTGAGTCCAAATTTCTTTATCAGCGTACTCATGATATGCATGGCATTGCGATTTCCAACATTCAGACAGCAAGAAGGAATTCCAAAGGAGGAAGCCTATCAGCATCACAGTCACAATACAATCAAATTTCCATTATCAATTGGTACGTGGACACACAGATACAATAATTACATATCGTCGGTGAAGATAGATTGTGCCATCGCTTAAACTGAAAGCATTAGTTTTGAAAAGTGTAAATACCTCATTTAATATTTCTGAAAAAGTGTAACTGTCAGTTTTACTAGGTTTTTAACACGTGTAAAAAGCAGTTTGACTAATTTTCAAAAACTGTAAATGCCAGATTTAGGATTTTGAAAAAGTGTTAATAGCATTATTTACTTTTAAAAAAGCGCAAACAGGAATAATTACATTTTTTTAAAACGGAGGTAAAACGTTAATTGGACCTTGCGTCAAAATGCCTTTAAGGGGACGGTGATGCTCCTTCACCGATGATATATCATATCGCTAGTTATTTACATTAAAAATGTTAGGAATTTTTTGGGAACTTCGAAAGAATGTGCGAGAGACAAGGGCTAAAATACTAAGAAAATAACTCACAGTTCGATGGTAAGGGCAACAAAGCTGCTCCCGAAAATTCCAGTCAGTGCTTCCCTGAATAAGTGCAATGGCCTCTGTTTCTGTCATTGCTTTAGTCTCTTCAGGAATGTAATTTACGCCGCGGAAGACTTTCATAATAATGCTTTCAATCCTCTTCCGTGGATCGTAGATGGAAGCTAATTCGTCCAGCTTTTGAACCAAAGTTGACAGAGAGCGGATTCTGAAGTTGAGCTTCAAGCTTTTGGACCCCGCAGCAACACTCAGCCAGTCCAGACAGCCCGTGACAATCTTTCCTTGAGGAGACACGCAGTAGACGTTAGTGAAGTCATCTTGTGCTATTTTGTACTGAAAATAACAAAAACACATTCCAAACAAGTTATAGTAGTTATTAACTCTCAAAGGTGATGCTTCGTTGCATGACGATACGGCACGGGAATTTAAAATAATATGTGCACCAAATAACTTACGCGTTCCAAAAATAGACGAATATTGTTGAGAATTCTAGTGTAATTTTGAAATCGCTGTTCGAATGGAGGAAGGGGTATTTTGAAAGTCTCCTGATTCTTCTTTCCTTCTAATAGCTTTCCCGTTGGTAATTTCCCTAAAGTACAAGAAAAAAAACTTTTAGTCTTGATTTTTGACACTTTTTTTCACTACACATGTGTTAAGATGAAAATGTAGCATACACAACCTTTATTATTAAAGAACTGATTTGATAAATACAGTAAGTACGAAGTAACTAACCGGGATCCACCAAACTCCAATAATTGTCGACGATTCCCTTTCTGAAGGAGAAGCAAGTGAGACCGATTTCGGCGGGGATGTAGAACCCAGTGCTGTCGTCACGGCAGAAGTAGCTGCAGTTGATGAGGACAAAGAACAAGTTGGTGGGCTTTCGATTTATGAAAAGATCCTCCATGTATCTCTCGTCAGAGCGGTGTTGGTGACGATGATCGACCGAATTAGGAGTTGTCAACAGTCTGTCAATCTTGGTGCTGCTTCCTTTGTCTGTAGCAAGGATTTCAGGCAAAGGCTTCGGCTTCACCATGAACGGCCCCCACCTCTTTGGTAGCCCACTTTCAAAACAAAAATTAATGAAAAAAAAATATTTAATCTGCTTAAAAGTGCTAACTTTCTAAAACACAAATTTTACAAAACAGGCTTACAAAATACTTTCTTTTCGTGCACATTCTTTGAAACAAACTATTTTTTAAAAGCAAGCAGGAAAAAATTCGTTTTTAAAATACCATGAAATAATTTCTCTTGAAAAATTAATTGAAAATAAAAACCAGACTTTTAAAAAAAAATAGTATCCCAGCAAAATATGGAACCACAGATTACAAAATTAATGATACTGATTATAACTGATACGAGATAAAGCCTCAACCAACCTTTTGTTTCAGATACGGACACAAGACACAATTAAGTGAATTTATTCAAATACCAAAAAACTTACTTGTCATTAATGGGATAAATCAGTTTTTCTTCAGTCCCTAATTCGTTTTCGCTACTTTTCTTCGCCATCTGATAGTACGGCGTTCGGTCGTCAAAACTCATTTCCTTAAAAACACCAAAAATAAAGACGATGTAATTCCTTTAATACAAATCTACATGAAACATCCCTGATGAAATTACGTAAATTATAGAGTAATTAATTTAAAAAACTTTCCTTCTTACCCGCCAATCACTTGCAAAGAGCCCGAAGCCTTCTTGTAATCCACCTGGGAGAGATTCACCTACCTCTGCCTTGAACTTCCTCATCCTTTCCTTCACGTAGCAAATATACGCCCGAAGCTTGACTGGCATTCTCAACTAATAATTAATTATAGAAGTTTATATTTAATCAATCTGAAAGAAAAGACAAATCTGAATTCTTTGAGATTTAACGATGACAGGTGACACGGCAGTTGGCTGGGATACTTTGTCCTAGGGTGCTGGAAATGAAATGAGGTGTTTCTGGGCTACGAACTGCCTTTTATAAGGTCGCGTCAGACTGCAAAAAAAGACGATTTGTTTCGTTTCACATTTCAGAACTTTGTTCAACTGTTTCGAACGAAACAGAACGACCCAGCCACAACATCAACGAAACGTTCGACGTTCATAGACGATCGTTCAACTTCTTTGGAAGGCGCCAATCAACTGTGAGGTCGCTTAGTAATGACTTTTTAAAAATGGAAAAATACACTTTTCTCGAACTTGGATTCCAGGTTTTGACAATGCACATAGGCAATGTATGCTATTGAACTTTTTTGAAAACACTTTTCTAACTGAAATGAAACGTCAGGATTTTAAGTTCATCAAAGCTTGGACGAATAGTATGGTGAAGTCCCCCTTTGTTTAAAAACGTGGAAATGGATTATTTTTATTTAACAGATAATTGTAGCACATCTGTTTTGTTTAGCCCAGCTGTTGTTACTTCCAATTATTGAATTGTTAACGATTTAATTGCGAATTTAGTATCGTCCATCTCATGTTTATAAAAGATTTTTCGTTTTCGTTCATATTTTTAAGGCAGTTCGATCACTTTGGATTATAAATGAATAACATGGAGCTAGTGAATTACGTAAGAAATTGGTTTATACAATTTCCAATCTTTCACATACATATCTGGTTTCCTTCCTGATGGAAAGACTCTTTATGAATGGCAATAGATAAGATTAGGATAACAGAATTCGATTAATAATAGTAATAGCTTATTAAAGATTAAAGAAGTTTGACTTTGTCTGACGTATTAAAATAAATAACATACTGCTAATAATATTACTGCAGCATAATATATTCAGTTTAGTAGGTATTATTCCATTCTTTTATTTCTCATTTCTCTAAGCCTAAGGATAAGGAAATTCCTTTATTTTGACAAATCCTAGTAACCTTAAATCAGGCACATTATCACTATCAGTATGCATACAATTACACACAATTTACAAATACATGAGCATAAACTGCATTACTGTATAGATAAAGATATAAAGATATTGTTGCAATGCAATGACCAACTACGTATTTTTGGGACAGAAATAAGCATAAGAATCTGGTGGGCGTTCTTTCATAAAAGAAGGCTCATAAGTTTCTGTCAAGAATTTCCGTTTACGGCAGTTCAAAACGATCCAGCGATGCTCGTACTCAGTCGCTTCCCTGTACATAAATGGAATTCCAGAGAAAATTAAAATTCACGAAATAAAACCATTACTTTCTATTAGTTACTATAAACTATGTACGTGCACAGTACATTTTCAAAATTACAGTGAGATCTGTAATTATGTAACCACTGCTAAACTCACTAAAGATTATCAAATCTAATCTCTAATCTCATCAGTTCATTAAAAATGCCATAAATTGAATGTTTCTTATTATTCTCATCCATTAATTACCTAAGTACTATTCCCTCGTAGTTGATGACGAGGCCTGTTGTCGGATTATAAATTCCATCGCCAACATCGTAGGAGCCATGTGGAACGTAAGGGGGTGGAAGGCGGTTGCTGTAGAGCGTTTGGCCCACTGCCTGGACGCCATGGGTCCGTTCAATGTGGAAACTGCATGGTCATAAAAAAAAGATTGGAACAATTCAATGATTATGCTGTTGTTGAAATATTTAGGTTGAAAAAATGATTAAGATGGTTGAGGAATGCATAGAAGGAATTCGAACAAAATATCCTTGGAAAAAATAGCTCATGTCTTGAAACAATGTGAATGTAGCAAAACCTAATCACATATATACAGAAAATAGCGAAGAAAAACAAATCGATGTCTTGTACATAATATCTGAAATAAATCAATTGTTTTAGTACTTGAGGGTATTTTGTCCAAGGTTTTTTTGTCTGGATACCTACATGACCTACTGAGCATACATACGACTGCAAGATAATGAAATGAATGTTGAAATCAGCAATTTTGTTTTCAAAATTGTTTCGGAACGAAAAATTATTCTTTTGCAAAATTAATGTTGGAAGCACATTTAAAAATGTGCTCTATTAACAATTCCAGTGTATCAAGGCTAGCTCTACAAATATTCGAATTTAATTTTTTTCTTCAAAGTTTTATTTGTAGTAATTAATTGAGTTTGTTTGACACACATACCGTCGATCGGGTGGTGTGCAGTATTTCCAGCCCATGGGTTCAAATTGTAGTCCGTCTGCGAAGGTGATTTTTCCATCCGTAAAGCGTCCTTTCCTCCAAGTTCCTTCGAAAGTATCTCCCCTCGGGTAAGTGATACAGCCGTAATGTTTCGAGGAGTGCAAGTGACCTTCCTTGAATTCGCTGGAGTACTTTGCCACTACAAAATAATAACTAAATATGATCTACTTTGGAACCGTCAAACACGGTAAACTAGCCTCCGGCTACCCGTGCCTACGTAATTATTAATAATGGTTAATTGACAATTGAGGTGTTGCGTTGGTGTTACTTGTAGGAAAGTCGTAGGTCCCTTTAGAAAACATTTTCTCCTGGAAATCTCCGGTGTACGTGCTTCCCGTCCAGTAGGACTCCACTTTGGGACAGTCTTCCGCTAAGAAAGGCTGGAGCAGTCGCTCCTTAGAGGATTTCTTGTAGGAGGGCTTGGGTCCGACCTTGATGATGTCATCACTGGGGTCATGTTTCTGAGCGAGGTGGAGCATTTCTTGGAGGGACCCCTCCCGTGAGGGGAGAGAGGCATATGGCCAGTCATCCGGAACGGGGTACATCTTCATGTAGGCCTGCCGCCCATGGTCCCGACGGAGAAGTGCAAACTCTTTAGTTTGTGTGTAGTCGGATTGCGCCCCCTTCACACTCATGGCGTTATCCGCCCGATGGAAGTCAACTTGAACGGACTCGTCCACTTTCTGATCCTCTTTTAATTTTTGAAGACGGTGATTGGGGCGCATATTCCTTCCCCGTTCATACGTGAGGTTCATAGTCGAGGGCTGGTCCAAGTCCATGGGGAGGTCCGATAAGTTTGAGACCAAGGAGAGGTTTGAGAAGTGATTTCGAAGCCACATTCTGCGTCGCCTGATTTCTAATTCAGATGCGGTCAAGGGTAAATCCTTTTCGCTGAACCAGCCCTGCTCCTTCGCTTCGTACAGATCCTCCTCCAGACGCTCCAAAATTATTCCTGCGATTCGTTGTGCTTCCTCCCGGGAGCCGATCACCATCTTACTAATGTCTATGACTTCTCCCGCAGCTTCACTAGCTTCCGCCTCTAAAGGATAATGTACAAAGTGGTCAAAAGAGCTATAAAGGCTTTCCCATAGTCCATTATTGACGTTTCTATGACTGCAGTACTTTAAAACCGTGATAGTGATAGAGAATAGTATTTATAAAATTTACAATATTCACAATTATTACAACCCTACTTAAAAACGCGTAGATTTGTAAATTACAAAATACGCTGTAGGACTGCATTTTCAAAAAAGGCTAAACGACCTCTTTATGCCTTTCAAAACAGCCAAACGACTTTTTATCCTTTCAAAACGATCAAAATGACTTGTTTTTCTTTTCAAAAAGAACGAAACGACTTTTTTCACTTTTCGAAAAGTGTAAGACGCCCTTTTAAATTTTGTTTAAAGAGCAAAGCGCATTTTCTTCAAACTTCTTACATCTTTTTCAAAAGTAGTAGAAAATGCAATTTATAGAGTTGTATTCTCATAGTACTGCGATTACATTTACTATTTTAATTGTGGTGACTGTAAATTGTGACGGCGGCTGTAGTAACTGCTGTAATCTATTCACAATTCAATACTACACTGCACTGTCACAGTTCGTATTCTTCACAATTTTAAAGCACTATCTATGATCATAGAATGCAACTTTTTTAAATGTGTAAGTGTGCCGAATTTTTCGCACTTTTTCAGGTACAATGTGACAAAGTGACAATTATGCCTTGGATTCTAAAAGCGTATTTCCAAATTCATGGTTTTTAAATGATATTAGCCTCATAGTTTGCCTGTTTTTACAACCATTTTTCGTGTTCAGTCGCAAGATGTCGTATTTGAAAAATTCCTAATGGTTAGATTGAGTGTACTCTCCATCAAGGGAACCTATCTGGGAGGCATCATAAACAAAGTGAAGTCATAATAATTAAACCCCATCATTATAATGGGGTCTTCTGATTATTAAGAAGTAAGAACGCATCATCACGACGGGGATTTCAGATAGGCATGTGTACTTATAAGTATAGATAGGGAATTAACAATTTGATGGGTCTATGCAGAACTCGGCTTACAATGCGTTTGTTTTTCCGAGGAAATAATTATTATTTAACTGTAATCCCTTTTATTAAATCAATCCTACCTTTTTGAAACGGCAACGTATCTAGTTTTACATGTGTTTGAAATGTTGACTTCTAGTTTTGACATTAATAAGAAAGTGAATTTCTTGTTTTAACCCTTTCGATAGTGTTAGTAACTAGTTTTGAATGTTTTTGAAAATGATGATTTCTAGTTTTGCCCGTTTTAAACATGATAAATTCTTGTTTCAAACTTTTTGCAAGTGCTCGTGTGTTTAAAAATGATGATTTCTAGTTTTAGCCGTTTTGAAAAAGTTGATTTATTGAATGCACACTTTTATAAAACACTCTTTCCATGGTTTGCCAGTTTGGAAATGGTTAAATGTAACTGAATCCCCTATTAAATTAATAAAATCAGTTAGAACAAACTTTGCGGTCAGTCAGTAAGTAATGTACCTGATGCGTTTTCCTTGATTCTGCTTATCATTTCTTTAACACTTGGGATTTCTGATATTGGTCGATCATTTTCTGAATGTCGGACAGTTGTGAATGAGGCCAAAGCATGGTCGTCCAGCTCCGCCGTTAAAGCTCGTTGATTTTCACTGGACAGTTCCGACGAGGCCGTCTGGCTGTTTCTTTCGGGAGCTGCTTTAATGACGTCCACTTCTAATTCTTCCAAACGTTTTGTCTCCCGCAAAGCTTCATTAGTATCAGTACCCTCGGCGACATTATTACGACTTCGAGTTGTCGACGACGACGACATTGTATATTAAAGTTAAGGTTTATTATGTTGTAAAAGAAACTAAAGAAACTGATGGTTTTAGTTAAGTTGTAAGCACAGTTGGGCTATCTATAAGGCTTTTAAACACTACTGGCACCAGAAAAAAAATTCAAAATTGGTTAATGTTGGGGTGTTGGAGGAAGTGTTGGTTCAAGGATACTGAAAGTTGCAAGACTAGTGAAACTGAAGCTCTCAAAATATTTTTGAATATTCTGAATTTATTTGATAGTTTATACACGGTTCGACGAATTCGAATATTTCGAAATTTTGAAGTTATTCGAAACTCAAAATCGAATCAATCACGTGGTGTGGTCTCTTTGCTTTGGCATTGCAATTGGCAATATTGGGTTTACGGTTGCGCTAGCGTCCCGCCGACTGTCGAAACACCGGGAAAAAATTATAAAAATAAAATTAATAAAATTATAAAAATTATTGTTAAACAAGACCAAAGTCCGTGTCTGCAGTAGTTTTTTAAAACCGCCATATTTTTGTAACAAAAGTTTTACGAGTTTACAACTTCAATTTAGTTATAGAAAAATCTTATACGATCATGGCAACTATAATTTGGGTCAGCTACATTGCCAAACAAGAATCATATGCAACGTAATATATTGAAAATGTAATTTATTTTGATCACGAACAACTACGTCGAATGCATGTTCGTAGAGCTTACAGACAAATAATAATGTATTTCAGTAATCATTAAAATTAAGTAAAATAATCCGAGGCACTCGGTCATCATCGGTCCTTCCATAATAGTTCCAAATCCAAATACAAAAGTGGTTCGGCATTCTTTTACCAATAACTGGTCTATGAGAGAAGCATTTTATATGATTTTTCTAGTCATACGTCGGCATAGCTTTATTTCCACCAAATTCTGGTGTGAGTTGATCTTCAGGAACGAATTTTAGCAGGGCTGAACGCCACTTATTTTCATCGCAGCCGAACTGTTCTAATTTCATAGATGGCGATGACAAGATGGGACTTAGCAGTTTGAAAAGGAGACTGAAAAACGTGTTCACTGAAAATTAAGAAATTACAGTAAAGGTTGATTAATGTTATTACTTTCCAATATTGGTTACATTACATTATTCGTGTCTGAATTAGACTTACTGTTTATGAAATAAACACAGCTGACAATGGCTGGGAAGTATTTCATTATGATTTTGGCACCATTTAAAATTACTTGAACAACTGTAACAAAATTGAGTCATCATTAATCAATTAAATTTTGATCCTTTTTTCTATAAAAAATGCTTTGTCGGATCAATCTAAAAAGATAATGTAGAGTTCTTCTTATGTAACTTATCAGTGATGGTCTACTTACCCTCCAAGGATTGTGCTTGACGTAGGGAAAAATTCTTAATGTTGACGATTACGGTTACGCCCGTAGAAGAATTCCACGTAATGCGTCCCTTTTGACCCTCGCTCTCTCTTTCCTTCGCATTGCTCTTATTATAATCAATCATTAGTCGCTCTACTTTTGCATAGACTTGAGTCCAGTAGCTGTAAATTGCTTCCTTTCCATATTTGTCGATAATTTCCCGGAAATTCAGCCCACCAATGGTAAGCAAAATAACTGTACATTTGGATGAAAGTGACAGTTTAGTGTGCAGTGCACAAAAATAAATTTTAATATCTCTCTGATTTGTGAAGTTGACCTCCTTCTTACCTGGAAGTCCGTCTTTACTCGCTCCGTCAATAATGATAGGTAGCTCCTGAGCTAGTCCCTTGGGTGTATCTTCCCTCACTAGTGTGCTTACATTATTCTCTTCTCTCCATTTTATAGACTTGGCACAAATATAATTATCGAGGTGTCAAAACTTTCGGATTTTAAGGCTTTTATAAGTAATTTACATTTTCTTATTGAACACAATTACACAATGAATTTCAATGAAAATGAAATTTTAATTTATTGTTTGTTTGAAACACTAAACTTACTTCTCTAATGGAATCTTCAGTCTTGTCAACTTTTAGGTTTTGTGCTGTAATATGTATAAGAATCATATTATTATTATTGTATAGAAATGCATTTTGCTTCTTTAAACTACGAATTTGAAATAGTAATAATATTAATTATAAATAATGTTGTTGGATATTAATTAAGTCTAGTGCATTGACTTTAAAAAAAGCGCCTTAATAACATTTGAGCCATTGAAGTAAAAACAAATCGTCATCAAACATTTTCTTGTCATCAGTAATGCCAGCAATACGACCACGTAGCTAAATATTAAATAATCAGCAGAAAAAAATCAAAAACTAATTAAACAAAGAATTCTGATAACATATGCCATAATATACTTCTTGTTTAGTTGTGGCTATTACCTCATTTAACGCCACTTGTTCTTTCGTGAGATCACTCATTTCTGTCCAAGTGTAAAATTAATGCTGGCTACTGATACAAAAAATCCGGAAGAACCTTTTGATTATGTCACGCAATCAAACAAATATTTCGTGTAGATAATCAGTAGTATATTTTGTAGAGCTTGAAATGCAGTTTTATATAACAGTATGAGAGCTGTTTAAAATTATTTGAACGTTGACAGTTCTTCTGGTCTCTTACTGGTAGGTAAATCTTACAAATGTCAAACCGAAGAAACGCACGGTCACATGAATAACAATCAACGACTATTTAAGTAGGTCACTGCACGAGCTCATAACTCAAATGCAACGCTAGAGCCAGCAATTTCGGTTTCAATGTCGTTGGTATACTAATTGCACTTGAAAAGAAACAACCTAACCTAACCTATATAAATATAATTGTATTGCGACGCTCTTTTAATTTTACATTTCGTAATTCTTACTTTAGTAGTTTATTATCTGACACAATACTTTGTGTACTACTCTCTTCTGTTGGTGTCCTCTATTCTAATCTGGGAAGCATTATTTGATTGCAAATTATCAGTTAGAAACGTGTCCATAGCTTGCTTAGCTTCCCTTAGCTCCCAATTACTCTAATGAAATACACGTGGACCTGTGATGTTTTACTGTCACAAGGTCACAACAACATGTGTGTGTAATGTACGTACATATGTATGTACGTAATGAATGTAAGGCGCATGTGTATGTATAACACTTTGGATCAGTTATGCAATACTGTTTGTTAGTGTTACGTGCAATTCAAGTCATCTGGATTTTATCGGCAAACTAAGCAAGTGTGCAGCGAACTTTATACGTGTGTATGTAATTGTATACATTCAAGCTACATACTGTAGTTATATGTAGATATTAGAGCATCTCTTAACAGGGAAGGACACGCACAAATGTTGATTTTCTGGAACAAAACCAACCAAACAAGCTTTCCTTACACATTTTGCTTATTCTTTAGCACAGTCAAACACTCAACTGTGGTTGAGTTGTTGTTGGTCGTTTACACATATCTGTGCATGCACACACAAGAAAAACAACAATTACAAGAAACCGTATTACGGTTTTAGATTAGATATTTCGACAGGTGTCAAACAGGCCTAAGCCAGTTCATATCTTACATATATGCAAATGGCTGAAGTCCATCCAGATTATAGAAAGACCTAATTACCTACCTGGTTTTACTATTTTTAAAATCAGTAAACCTGTTAAATACACTTTTTTCAAAATATGTATTAGATCGTGATATTCACACTTTTTAAAATTCAGGAAACCAATAGTAAGGATGAGCTTTGACCATTTTGCATTTAAGATATGAGCTGACTGAGTCATTTTGAAGTTTTGCTGAAACTGAACTTTGGATATTTTGAAGTTACAGAGATTTGTGTGTAATTATGTAGTATGTGTACATTTTGGTGGTAAAATGAGAGCTAAAATAAAATATTATTAAATTAAATTTCTGGATATGCATTTGACATCAATCGTTGTCCATTTCCTTCGCCATTAACGAAATCTTGTTGAATAGAAAATTATTTTTCCATCTAAAACGACAGGGCAGTGTTTCCTTGGACGGCAGTAGAAGCAGACGGTGTAGAGAGCTAATTCCAGCTCTGGACACTTCCCCACAAACATTGATGAGACAGCCTTAATCTTCTTTGTATAGAAGACATACTAACACCCCTGAAATGGGCATTTTGAAAACGAAGGGGCCGTGATTTCTTTCTCCTTTTTGTTTAGGAATCTACCCTTTAGGGGGTTTCCAACTATTTGTGTGTGTGGCTCAATTGTTTCTAAAAGCTAGCTAATTATGGGAGAAGATTAAAATAAAATTAAAATATAATATAGCATCAAAATGTTGTGGAAGAGTGGTCTCACGACTATTACAATAATGCAATGGTGTAACAGTGGCTTCATAAAGTTTTCGGACATTTAAATTACCTTTAATATAGTTACCAGCACCTATTTAATGTTCTTACACTGTAAAACGAATTACTACATATATTATGAAAGTAAAGAATATTTTTACTCACAAACTACGGATCGTAAAAATAAATAAATACAAACAATCCGATATTTCAACATTAAGGGGCTGTCTTGAACTATTACCGAATACCCGATACCCCGAGCCCTGCACTTTATCACTACACTGCTGTTCCCCCAGTCTAACGAAAGAATACTTTTTTTTAAACCAAAGAATAAATTGTTGTTTGGAACGAAATAATGTTTTTAAATAAATTTTTTAAATAGTAATCAATGTTCGCGGTGAATAATTAATCCATTTTCCTGCAACATAAACCACACAAACCACAAGGTGTCAATTCAAGTGTCTTTAAGCGAACACGTGGATGTATTCCAAAAATGGATTTTCAACTTCAAAATGAAATATTTTTATCAAATTGGAAAGGAGTATTCTTCGGTTAAAAACGAGACCTAAATCAGACTTTGGAGGAGACCTTTTATGCCGCCAGAGGTGTAGAGAGAAAGAAACTGATACATAACTCAAACCAGAGGTCTGTGTTAAAGAGTTCAGGCAAGTGAAGGACATTTATTGAATAGATTGAATTTGGTACATCTGTATCGACAATCAAAGTGCCTATAAGTACATTTTATAAACTTCGTATTGAGAGACCGAGAGGATTGCTGAGTAGGAATAGCTGAGGGGATTTTTTTAGTCAAAAAGTGACAGCGGTGGCAAGAGACTTCTTCCCACCATTCTCGGTTAATGGGCTGAGGAAAGGGCAAGCCGTGGGAAGCAAATTCTTCCTATTGCATCGGACACAAGATATTATGACGATTGCACTAAAATAATCAGCGCAAATCTGTACACGTCATCTCTCCTCTTTGTCCATAGCTCTTAGTTACTAGATGCAGAGGTTGTAAAGGAATTCTGAAAAAGCATTGAGAGTGGTTTAGCGAAACGATGTGGTTTCAGTTTTAGTTTCGAAAGAACTTGACAGTGAGTTTGAATGCATTCTTGCGTGATCTAAAGAACGAATTGTGAGTGTTTACTGATGCATATGATTCTTAGACTAATTTGTTTATGAGAAGGTTAACACGCATGTTCTTTGTCGCTGGTGTTTTTCAAAGGTGGAGGCAGGGTAGTAATAAATAACTGATTATTTATTTTAGTGATTGGATCTCGGACGTGCACTCTTATTCTTATACATTATACAAGAGATGTGGTGCACATTGCTGAGATGACAAAGGCGCTTAATTATGAAGAATAGAGCGGCGGGCTCAAAAAGACGTCTACGGATGCACCTTAATGGCTTCTGATGCTCAAAATCAAGTTAAGAATGTTCTGATATGACAAGCACTAGTCGTCAGTTTCACTTTAGCAATCCACTCATCGCTTTGAAAACTGCAAGTGCTTGCTTCCAATTATTTTTCAATGAAAACCGGAGCAAGATTGAGTTGCTTCTTTCATAAGTCTGGGAAATCGAAGAGCAGAGTTTGGAAACAAGTACGTAAAGTACTTGCACATGGTAACAACTTCGAAAACTACATCTTCGAAACCACATCTTCGAGACTAAATCTTCGAAAGACAAACATTTTAGATTACAGATAGCACGCTCTCTCCACACATATTGAACACCCAATATGAATATAACATTGCATTTTAATCAATCTAGTCATTTTTACAAATTATAGTTATTTTATACTTCAAGCCAGTCATATACAATTTGCACTTACAAGCTGTAAAGCTTCACAGGTATTACGATAAATTTAAATTTTTAAATACTTTGGGTATATTAAATTATTTTCAAGCTGCATTGGCAGCTTTGGTCTGTTAATGCGTTGTATCCATTTGCTAATGAACAAAGTATAGGTTAATCTTGTCTTTCGAAGTTTCAAGTCTGTTCAAGGTTTTGAAGATATAGTCTTTCGTTACTGTTTTCGAGAATGCAGTCTTTTGAAGACATGGTCTTTCAAAGATTTAGTTTTCGAAGTTGTTACCGCTCGCTGTCTGAAATCATTCTTGTTCTGCTACGCAGCCAGTCGCTGGGCAGCTCTGAGAGATTTGGGAGCTGAAAGTAATGTGTGTGCACTTTCCTTCTTTAATTCCCAATGCAAAAACTCTTGTAAATATTATTATTCTGCGTGCATAAGATGTGAATGTCTGCGTGCATTAGATGTGAATGTCTTTGCTACGACGGCTTCGTGTTGAACTGAGCTGTCTCAGTCCACGGTGTGTTAACCTACAAGCTATTGCACAGGACGAGTCAATTTCAATGTTGAGCGACGGTGAAGAAAAGATTGCAACAAAATCTTTGCTAATGGCTACAATGCTGTGGTGAGAAGGAAAGCGGTGAGCACACACATGGGCCCATCTCAAGGGACGTGGTTAAGGTGGTAAGAGCATAAATTATTTCGCAGCAACTTGTTTGCTTCAGCGTCCGTTTGCATCAATGTCGTCTTGCAAGACGCGAAAATGAGTGTATTGCACTTCCATTGCTACATACTCTCTCGACTCCTTCAGCCATCAAGTATGTACGGCCCATTCTCACAGCCCAATCAGCATTTTCCTCAAGTCAAGTACAACGCTGCATCTCACCTTCTTGCAAATCATTGCACCGTTATACAAATATCTTGATGGTGCAGCCTCAGATGCTATACAGTAATCTTTGATTTCATTTTCAATCAAACAGTTTACCACAATACCCAACCAAAATCTTATTAATCCGAAAGGAACCACCAACGGAAAAACCTCGGGTCATAATTACTTTTTTCATTGTACAAAATCCCTTCATTTAAGGGTAAATTCGATCCTTCGTCATCGCAGTTTGTAAGGAATAAGGAATCGAATTTGTAGACTCGTTTCGTTAAGAATTTTCGCAGATGAATCATAGCATAGGGCTTCTACACTCAACTTGCTATTCTTCCTTTTCACAAGTTCTCTCCACATGCTTATTTGATTTATAACGTCAACTTTGGGCTTACTTGTGAAATTTGACCTGAGCTATCAAATGCCGTCATGGCCATGAAAAAACTATGCGTAATGTAATTTTGCTTTGGGTCCAACAAGGGATTTTTATCAGTGGCATAAAGAAAGGGCAACCATTTTCGTGACGCGTAGTGAGTTTATAGATTCTTGCTCTAAATATATATGTGTGGCAATTTTTTAAAACTCTGTTGGCTGACTTGATATTTTAAAGTGTGAGGTAAAATGAAGAGTGCTGATGGTGATATGAAATGAAATGAAAAATATGTAATGGGAATTAAGATGCCTGGGGCTGACGTGGAATGCTTGAAAGACTCCTTGTTATGTCTGCAGGAATGTATCACCTACTTTAGGGTAGAAAATGTGTGCTACGTAACTGTAACATTTGTAAGAGCTCCCCCGTCCAATGCACAACCAAGAGCATGGAAAGAGCAATAGTTTCTAATTCAACGGCCGCAACCACAGGTAGACAGAGGGGGGACGGGGAAGCTGGCAAAAGTTACCAAGTTCGCCTCCTGTCTTCTCAGCTGTGCCGCTGATGGGGGATGAATGAGTGTGTGAGAGAGTTGTACGTAGTTTTGGCGAGCCTCCAACCAGCTTCATTACCTGTCTCACTCACTCGAGTGGCTTATGCCTATGAGCTTTGTTCATTCACGTAGTGCTCTAGCGTCCGCCGCAACTCCTCTTCCTTCGCTCCTGTCTACGTCCTCATCAACGTGTCTTCAACTTTTCTAAATCAAAAATTCAAGCTTTTGACAAGAAGAGAGCCTTTTATTGAAAGTTTTGTTCGGACTGATAATGTGGACTGACTTGAAGTGCCGTGCTCTGCTTTCTGCTTTACTCTGTGGCAACTGAAGATGAGTTAGTGTGAAGAAGAAAGTGTGTGTTGCTCCAAAAGGGGGTGACGTCAATTTTTGACAAGAGGACTTAGTGGTCGGAGATGTTGAGCGGACTGTTTTTGAAGCAGGAAAAGGGGCTTGGGGTGAAGAAGCGGGAAGTGGTGCTGGTGGGCCTGGCGGTGATTCTGTACTATGGCTACATGCGCTTCGTGTACAAGGAGGTGGGGCCGACGGTGGAGATCGGGAGCGGGAAGCTGCGCGGGAGCCTCACGCGCTCCAGAAGCGGCAGACTTTTCTACGAGTTCCTCGGAATTCCCTACGCCCGCCCACCCGTCGGTCACTTGAGGTTTGAGGTGCCCTCCGCTTTCCACACTTCTTCGCACTACAAACGTTTTTATCTGCCTGCCCCCCCCCCCCCCCCTCTGTTCATTCCTATCATCCTTCCTTCCCGTCCGCACTCATTTTCTAACGTTTTTGTGTGCATAATTTGGCTACTTTGATTAATAGTGTTTAATTCTAGCGACGAAAATGTTATTTTAGACAGATTTTTAGCCCCCATAATTAACAAGTTTCGGGATTCAAACCTGGAAACAATGTGGTCAAGATTGTGGCTGTACTGAGACATGTTGAGCTGTATGTTGTAGTTGTAACCGAACGAACGAGGGTGCCGTTACAAAGTTAACACCTTAGAGGCAGCTTCTTCTCTTGTCTGTACCATGTTATGTTTGCCTCATTTTTTGATTAAAAAAGTAGTATACAAGCAAACGCAATTATGAGCCTGTCGCTCTGTCACAATTGCAAAGGTTAAAGAGTTCCAATGAGTGCATCATATGATGTGTGTAGCACTGAGCGTTTTTTACTGACGCGAAAACAAAACTTGCATTGCAAGCACGCAATTACACAACATAACATTACATAACGTACATACGTCGCTTTCCTCGCGGATGACTTTGTGTGTTGTAGTACTGTGTTATTGTTCAGCTTACAAACGACTGTTGATTTCCTAAGACCAACAGTACTATAAGGGTACCTAAGTGTGATCAGTCAGTCAATTATACAGATAAGTGAACGTTCATGTAAACACTAATTACAAATATTTCTATTCTATTTTCACTTTTATAGCTTTGTTAGATGACACATGATGCAAAACAATCTTGAAATCTGTGAATGAAAGTGTCTCATGTATTTCCATTCTAACTAGTAAGGGAAGGTCAGTTAATTTTGAATTTTTGCTAAACTTGGGCAAATAGTTCTGGGTTGATAGAGATTGAAAATAACCGAAGAGGACAAACGGCAGACTTATCCCCTTTTGGAGCTGTTAGGTGACAAATACAGTAAACTGAGTAGACATTAATGACACAGAGCCAGGTTCATGTACGTAAAGAAAAAGGATGCTGCATTTGCGTGTTTGGTTGCTTTTTGTTCTGGGAATAATTGGACTAGGAAAAAATAGGGGAGAATAGCTGGGAATTAAGAGAGCAGAATGATTAGGAAGCATCATGAGCGACAGACTACACCTCGTTTTGCTTGTTAAAAGACAATTATTTAGCGTTTAAACTTATACAGAAATAATTGACTGGAAATACTTTATTATGGCACCCTGTCACAAGCCTTCACAATTCCACTCCCATTCCTAGACCCTGTATCCAAGAATACTTTGATTTCCTTGAAAATGCATTTTGGAATGAAGTTGACAAAAAGGGTGACTTGTTGCTTTCAGCCTCCTCAGCCAGCCGAGAAGTGGGACGGAATTCGGGAAGCGAGCAGGTATGGAGCTGCATGTCTTCAAATGGACATCGTCACTGGCTACGTGTATGGACGAGAGGACTGTCTCTTTGTCAACGTCTTCGTCCCAAAGGTTCGTCACACTATTCACTTCCACATTTCACACAAATTCCTGCGGGACGAACATTTACGGGGAAGTGATGGAATGTATTGGATTTTTTAAAGCTTTACTGCGACTGAATGCCGCTTATTGTCTATCTTTGCAGTCCGTGACGACGACGACGAAGCTTCTGCCGGTGCTATTTTTCATTCACGGAGGTCTCTTCACCTCGGGGAGCGCGGATGTGGTGGGAGCGGATATGATCATGGACGAAGAGATCATCTTCGTCACAATCCAGTACCGACTGGCTGCTTTGGGTAGTTGCAACTGCAATATTACCTATGTTAATCCTTTTCACAAACTGAAAGAATATTAGTAGCGTGAATATTTTCGGAATTCGAGGAATGTTTTTTCGTTCTGTAGTAGAATACAATTCCAGTTTTCCCCTTGGAACGTAACAACCTATGTTCCAAAATTCCTAAATCCGGGTCCTACCACTAAAAATGTTGCGCATAAAATACTTTTGATTCTTCTTATGAAATACAGGTTTCCTTAACACTGGAGATGAGTACATTCGAGGAAACATGGGCCTCAAGGACCAGCATTTAGCCTTGATGTGGGTTCAAGAAAATATACAGCAATTTTACGGAGATCCTAGCCGCGTCACTATTTTCGGTGAATCTGCTGGGTAAGTCTTTAACGGTTTCAGTTAAAATTAAGTGTTTTTCCTGTCTAAATATTTTCTACGATGTCCACATTTTTTCAAAGAAGGCGCACTCTATCTAGTACAAACAGCCATTGATAATCTATTAATTCCTTATTGTTTCCTAATCTCTGAGAATCTGATTTTGACTTGCTCACGACTGAATGAATGTTACAGTGGGGCCAGTGTCCATTATCATATGCTTTCGCCTCGTTCAGCAGGACTCTTCGCCAGGGGCATTTCTCAGTCTGGAACAGGTGAGCGAGTACTCTGCGGAATTATTGCATTCCACTCTCCCTCAATTGTACTGATAGTGTTTGAATAATTCCCTCTTCCAATCCCCGCAGCTCTCAACATGTGGTTTCTGAACAAAAGTCCGCGACCCCAAGCAAGGAAGTTTGCGCAAAGACTCAACTGTCCGTTGGACAACCCTCGAGAAATGGCTGCCTGCCTCAAGCGCGTTGATCCGTACAAAATCATTGCTCTTCACAAGGACTTACTCGTACAGTCAATTCCCTTTATTTCTTATGCACCCGCACTGTAGATCGAAGTGACAGCTCACCAGAATTTACTACAATATTGGAATAACAACTGGAATTTAAAAGTAAACTACGTATTTTCATGTTGGACTGATAGTGCTTAAATTTTAATTTAGAAACCTCCTCGAGACCAAATAGACTTGTTCGCACCCACGGTGGAGACCGTCATTCGACGGGACACCTTTCTATCCGCTTATCCCATGGACATCATCAGGAACGAGACGTTCACAAAGGTTCCTTGGATCATGGGAGTAAATTCTGAGGAGGGCTTGATTCACTCCGGAGGTAAGGAATTAAATTATGGACTCGGTCCATTTGAGGGCTGCGGAGATCTTTTGATCATGATTTTGAGATCTGAGTATCTGAGTCTCGTGTATATTTTCAGAGATTAAAGATGATGCGCCGTTCCTGTCGTGGGCGGTGGAGGACTGGGACGAGTTCATCTCGCGGGTTCTTCACTTGGACAAGAGTCCGAATCTGTGCAGGAAAATCAAAGAGTTCTACTTCCCGGACACCTTCCACACGAACACGACGGACATCTTCGAGGAACTGACTGACATCTTCTCGGACCGTGTCTTTTTCTCCTCCAATCACAAAACGGCCATGCTCCACTCCAAGCACGCCCCCGTCTACACTTACATCTTCTCCCATCGCGGCCAACTCGACCTCGTCCCCTTCCTCCTGGCCATGCGCGGCGAGAAGATCCACATCGCCGTCGACATCCCGCTCTTCTACGCCAAAGACTGGATCCTGAAAAACATATGGCACGTCGATACCAGAAAATACGGTAAGCTAGCATGTCTCAGTCGCATCCCATTTAGACCTCATTTATTAATCATTTTTATTAATATTGATTATTATTTACAAACTAATACTAACCGAATGTTCAATTGCTTGCCTTGTGTCTTTTTCTTACTTTTTATGGGTAGGCGTGTGCCACGGGGAGGAGATGCTGTATCAGTTTTCGGTCCCGATCGTGCCTTACCACCCTCCTGCCTCGGCCGATTATCGAATGTCCAGGAGCTTCATCAGAGCTTGGGTGGACTTTGCCTACGATGAGTGAGTCATTCAACCTTGAATCATGGCGACGTTTCCAAGGGAATAAAAAATAATTTTTATTTTATTTTTTCGATTTCTTCCACAGCTACCCACTGCATTTCCACAATGAAACGTGGCGGCCTGTCAATCCCAAGGAGAAGAAGCTCCGCTACATGAACATGAACGTCAAGAACCCGGGGATGATCGACGAACCCTGGACAAGAAGAGTTCAATTTTGGAATTCCTTGAATTTGTACTAGTCTCTCTTGCAAACAACTGTGTCCTATTTAATTATGCAACTGTTTACAAAGCTGCGGGATACTAGCAGTAGCACTCATTTTTGTCTTCTTCGGCTATTCAGTTAATTATTAGAAAGACAGTGAAGTCATTTTTATGCACCTACTTATACTGCGAAACAGCGTACCAGAAAAACATTAAATTGAACGGCGCATGAGGGTAGGGCTCCCAAGTGATGAAGCTCTCACTCAGCATGCAACTTTGACAAGAAGCACAAAAGAACACTTACCTCCTTCCTACTATACGTCTTTGTATTTACATGGCATGCCAAAGGGTCGTCCATAAACTGTTTCTGCCACTGAACTCATTCCCCCGTCAGTTTCCACTCGTCCACCATTAGTAGTTGGAATGGAAAGACCCCCTTCTTTAAAACCGCAGTTTATATGGATGGCCCTGGGAAGCGTGTGGAACGGTCTTTGCTTTTCCTTTTGATGCTCTGGAAATAATAAAAAGTAAGAGGGATCTTGGAGCTGACTTTCACATAGGAGAGACTGAAGAAGCCGATTTTTTGAAGGAAATGAAATCGTAATAATATATATTGATTTAACAAAGTGCCTTCTTTTGAGTTCTTTTTGTCGGGACTTTGGTTAATAAGAATGGCCTTCCATGGATTTATCGGATATTTTTTTCCCTCACCACACGAGACCTGCAGAGCTTCTTTGCGTTTCTCACTCTTTCCTCTCTCTCTCTCAATCACGAGAACAACTTTGTGTTCCTCGGTTGAGACACGCAGTCATAGCACTGCACTTCCCTGTTCTTTAAAAAATATTATTTTACATCGCTATAGTGTTTAAGATTTGTATTATTGAAAATGAATAAGACTAAGCTAGTGTATTCTAGTGCACGTAATGATAAGCGCACGTCAAAGGCATCTCGGGATGCAATTATAGCCAACTGCACAGAGGAACATTATCCTCCGCTACTGCATCCATCCCTGGATTCCAGTACTAAAGCAGTTCCCTTTAAGGTAACATAATAATTACTAGTTGGTAAATATTTTTCTACTTCTATCATTCCAAATGTTATGATAATGCTCAAATGTTTAATAGATAATAAATGCCATAAAAGCCTTTTATACAACACTGTAAGATGATCAAGCGCAGTTTGCATTTTGAAACTCACTCTTTTTATTTTTACCTAACGGAGAATAGTATAGAATACGCACATACGGCAACACTTTTCTCTATACATAAAGACTTGCCAAGGGACCTACTAAATTCCTAGGCAAAAAATCAATTTTGGGAAAGGGGACTATTTCAAAAATTCTAGTCAATTATTTTGGAGGGAATGAGCTATATTCCATAATTTTGCCATTGGGAGTATTCCCTTCCAAATGAAACATTTAGGGAATTTTGAGAATTTATTGCAAGCCTCTGTAGCGGAAAACTATATGGAAGTTTACATTGTTTTTAATTTACCCGGAAAAGCCTAGGTGGGAATCTGTTTTTAAAAAATCAAACCACACCTAGTGGTCAAAGTTTACACTTAGGATTAGTTAAACTAAGGGAATTTCATTCAAAAATAAGTTGTTAGATTAAAATTAGCGTAATTTACATGCTAGGTACGTATCTCTGTAGTGGGTCTCAAGAATTACTTGTAAGATTTTCTTGCGGCACGTGTCATGGAAGAGAGGAAGGGTGAGCTGTCATGGGGTGGTTCACGTCATGGGGTCTTTGACATGTAAATAAACGAATGCTTAGTCTACCAGCCGGAGGGAAAGTTGAGCCCAGGAGGCGCAGTCAATTCAATTGCAAAACTAACCACATCCCGAGTCACAACAATAAACAGACTGATAAAATCTACGGCTTCCTTGAACTTCAGATCCCGTGCCTTGTAGATATTTTAATTCTTTCCTTTCATGTGGCCAGCATGTTACCGTCCAAGATGTCAGTAATTGAAAAGCAATGATTTAGTTGGATAAATAAGTTGACAATAACGGTGTTAAAATCGTATACGGTCGGCATTTAAAGAAAAATATATATGAATGGGTTTAAAAGCTTCATCCTGCATTGCAGAGAGCAAACAAAAGCGACAGGCCAAGCGAAAACATAGGGATTTACTACACACCCACGTCCGCTGATCTTCAGCTCAACTCTTTGCCCACTCAAAAGTCAGTTGGAGGGAAGACTGCTCCAAAGCGGGGGTCAGCACTAACCAGGAATGTTCCCAGGAAGAAAAATTGCCCTTACGCTCTAAAGGCAGCCTCCATCATGACCTTGAAGGTTAATTCTCAAATTAACTCATACACAATCAGTTTTAGGGAAGAAGCAGTCGCCATGCTAATTATGCACGGACAGTATCCGGAGTGTTAACTCGCGAACATTTGAGTCCCAAGTATGGAAAAAACAGGCGAGATCCATAATGTCAATTCACTTGCACAGCTAACAAGTTTAATTTTGATGGAAAACGAATATTTTTAACTAAAAAAACAATTTTTGGATGACATTTTCAGATTTATATCAGTGTTAGATACTTAAATAAATGAACATAGCAATAGGCAATTCGTACCTTCTCACACTATTACGCAGCTTGACATCAATTAAAGTAATTGAAAGTTTTTCTTGAACCAAATCGTCTGTGTCAATGCAATTTGTCCCAAGTCCAGTCTATGTTTAGTTGCAATGTGTCCCAAGTCCAGTCTCAGCTTAATTGCAATATGT
>JAQFZC010001687.1:0-27699 GCA_034695205.1 Dicyrtoma fusca | reverse complement strand
TTATTAGAAGCATTTTAAAAGTGCATGTTCTACAATGGCGGTAGTGCACAGAGCACTTTCTACAGTCCACAAGAAGATCCCCTAGAGTAAGTGAGGGTAAGTAATTCATACCTAATTACTAATCAACATGTTCATTTTTAAATAATTCCCCGCCTCTAATAATTACCCGGCCTATAATAATTCCCCGGTGTGAGAGTTGAAATTTTCGCTAATTCCCCGGGGAGTTATTGGAAGTTTTACGGTACGTTCCATTCGGTATCCATTATCCATTCGCTTTGAGTAGGTTTAGAGCTTATTAATTAAATATGTATTATATATTATGAATATTTGAATTTAGAGTAGTAATAACGAACTAAGCTATATACTTACCTCACTGGGTAGCACCAATACCACAATCATGTGCAAAATAAATATATTTGATTGGTGTGGTGTGTCATTAAAGGCTACAGCTGATAAGACACCTAACTGCATACATATTGCATACATCTTGTGTTTATTATACAAGGAAAACAAATGAACGTCTGCTGTTGACTAACATGACACTCTTATACAAATGTACATAAATTATTCAACGACGTGATTTATCATTCACATTTTCCTCTTAAATCGCCATCTAAATAAATATAAATCTCATTATTAACGATTTAAAAAAAAGAATTCATTCTAAAATCCACACAAGTAAATAAAGAATAAGGAATTTGTTTAAAGCCCAAATAGAATAATTATGGCAATACATAGTCAGCTCTTCAATTTATTATCTGATGCATTGTATTTGTAAAAGCAACTGAATTGGCAATGTATTTTGTTTATAACTAAGGACACCACAAAACACAAAAGGCATCAAAAAGCTATCAATTTTACCCTGATGTCCAGCAGGTTTATATGCTTTGGGAAATATTTAGAATCGAAATATCGAAAAATTAAAATTTCAAAAAGCTCAAAAAGCATATCGAAATTTTATAAAGCATAATCGAGCATAATAAAAATTTATAGAGCAATATTGAGCATAATGACTTTACATCTAAATATCTCTGTGTAAAACGGGTATTTGTAGAGTGGAACTGGCTAAATATTTTCTTCCTGCCTTTATGTATCAGCATCAGCAGAGCAGGTACCTGTGTAACTTTGAAACAACGTGCTTCCTAATTAAGGAAGACAGTTCTGCCATTTACTGATAGGTACAGCTCATTAATTAATTGTAATATTGTTTATTCGTCAACTGCATATTACTTGCCCGGGAAAACCTTTCAACTTCGTCTGGTCACTGTGCCAATTAACATGCAGCCGCTAAAAAATGTATTGTCAGTATGTCCAGTAGTACAAAGAGATTTTCCTTAAAATAATTAATATTTCCTTGCATGCGTAATTATTTTTCCGGATGTAATATTATGTGCAATTGTTTGTAGATAGCATTGCATCGCAGCTCAGTCGTTTTATAAGGCATCAAAAGTTATAACAAAGTTTCTGAGGAATTCGGCTAAACAATAATATATAGCTCTTGAATTTATTAAATCAGATCGCTAATTATTAATGCTGTTGACACTGTTGTTGATTTTTTTTACTGCTTAATTGAGATATTATTGTTACATTAGAACAAAAAAGGAACTATCATTTAATATTCCTTCGTTATAAATTATAGGCTCCTTTGCTATTTAGTTTACCAGCAGTTTTTATAAAAGGAAATATTCACTCATAACCAAATAAGTTACTTAAAGAAGCCCACGGGTTAAGTTTGATGGGAATATGGGAATATATTAATATATAACATTCAGAACAATCTGCATCTTTACAACTTGCATATTGCTGTAGTTGGACTGCACTCTTTAAACTGATTGCATATTCGAATAAAAAACGCAATTTGACTTTGACTTTGGAACAAAGTTAAACGCGGTTCAATTTGCACGACGACCGATATCTTTCCGGAATATTTATTTATAGTTCTTTTCCGCTTTCCTAATTACTTTATTACGGCGCAAAATAAAATTAATTAGCCACCAACGAGGAAGTAAGAGAAGTTCTCTTGTACTATAAAAGCTTCAAATTCGTCAAAAAAGGTTTGTATTAACTGAGTATTACTCGTTTCGAGTCGTTGTAACAGATTTTTGCTAGTTTAAAAACTGACGAAGAGACATTGCAAGATGCAGAATATTTCCCTGGCAAGATTTGTCTACGCCGTCCTGCTCTCGTTGGTCATTCTGTCGGTGTTTTACACTGAATTTGTTGAAGGTAATTTTGTTATACTTAATATGGTGTGAAGTAACACCACCACTAGCTCAATTGTTTCAGTTAGAAATAACAGTAAAAGATTAGTTTTTATTCGGTTTTTAACACATATTTATGTACGTATAACAACTTGATTCATAATTCAATCTTTTATACAATACATTCTCGAATACTTTTCATAAATGATCTTTCTCTTTCTACACGTACATCAGTAATTTTTTCTACGAAAGTACATATATAGGAGCAACATTACAGAATAAAATCATATTGCTTCTCAGAAGGGAGATCATATACGACGTGTTCGTTTATCTTAGCACGTGTAGAAAGGTAGTTAACAACAAAATTATATTTTGTATTAATTTATCATTCGTTTTTAATTTCAGGACAGTGCAGTTGCAGGAATGGTCGTTGCAGCTGTGTTAACCGTCCAGTTTGTACATGGAGGAATGGACGAAGGTCTTGCGTGGGAAGAAAATGAACGACCACTACTTATTTCGATCTTATAAATGTAAACAAAATGTCCGATTCTTCGAAAATCCCTTTGAACTAAATATGTACTTACCTAACTTGTTTAATTCGTCATCTCATAAATACGTGTGTGCATCATCGCATCGTACAATTATGCTTAATAAATTCTGCAAGAATAAAATTTACTACTTTCATTATTTAATCTAAATCACTCCATTATTTACTAACTAATGCACTCACTTATTTATTCAGTAACAAATGAAGCTCGCCGAATTTAAATTGGACCCAAGATCTACTTCTGTATACCTATACCTATATATATATTGATGCGATAGAGTGAATGTTGCCCGTAGCAACATTCACATATTATTTGTTATTATTATTTATTACAAATATTATTTGTTTAATTTTGAATTGCCATTGCCAGTGCCAGTCGTGGTGAAGCCACTGTAGCCGAATCGAATGTTGAATTAATTACAATCTAGCTACGAACGAACTAACATGTACAATAATTTCGTCTGCTGAAAATAAAAAGCAATTCTACTTTTCCCTTCCTCCCTAAATCCTACAATTCCTGTCTATTTATTCCTAAAGTTAAGGCTCAGCAATAGTCTAACTTATCAATATATATATATATATATAGATATAGCACACCATTAAACCCATAAGAACTGATACGTGCCTGCGGCCTGTGTGCTCATGCTTAAACCCCTAAAACTGGGATATTAATCAAGAGTTTTCCAACGGGGCATCATTTGTACGTCCTGCATGCTTTGTTTTTTCTAAGAAATTATATATTGGAAACTAAAATACTTTTAATAATTTGTTATTATTGACAATAGACAAATCAGAATCCATGATCTCATAGATTCATACTGTCACAATCACAAAACAGACGTGTTGTACTTTTATAAAGTATTACATAATGATTCCTGACCTGACACCCACCGTCCTAATAATGCAATAGTCAAATTATTTGTAAACAAAATATAAAAAATTCAAAAGCAGCTTGTTGTTCATAGTTACCGGCAAAGCTGTTATTTAATTCAATCTTAATATTTTTGAGGAAATTCTAGTCCGTTGATGCACTAATAATGTCCAGTAGTTTATCGTAAAATACTCATATTATTATTGTCCTACAGTCAGTAGTCTGTATAGTGCAATAGTGCTAATAACTTGAACTTGAATAATAAATTATTCGACTTATGAGAATTTGCGGTTGCTGAGTTGCTCATTTTTGACATATTGACATCTTCTTAAAGATTGTTACGCAATATTACGCTTACGCAACGCATCACCCAGCTGCACTGTTTGCACAGGCTTCCTGGTCCTGGCTGTCGTCGCTGGGTGATCAGCTTAACTAACAAGTTGGCATCTGGCGTCTTTTAAAATTAGATATTTCTTTTTTTTTAACAAACAGCTAGACGAATTTTGGAGTTTTGGACTGCATTGAATTTGAAAGGCAGAAATCGCAATTCGCAACCACAGTAATTCACAATAATTCACTTTACACTAGGTAAAGGAGATTGAGAAAATAAAGTCGGAAGGATGAAGAAACATAAGCTCGCTCACCTTCACCCTTCGAAGGCTGCTGCAAAAGCCGTTGATCAAGCGACTGGAGCAGAATCCGAATTCAAACGTAATACTAGATCCTCGGGTGGTGCGAGCGAGTCCCAAAGTTGCGAGAAAGCATCTTTAGTCGAAGTCGGCAAAAATAATTTGGTGAGAACGCGACCGCCACCTATAAACTTTCAATAAATGTAGGGAAAGCGTAGGATATAAACTGATATTCAATAATAATAAAGAGTTTTTAAGACAACGACGGTTAAAAAGCCCGTTATTATTTTTTCCTTCTCTTTTTCAAGATTTTGAGGAACATTTTTGAGCATGTTTCCTTGAAAGACTTAAAAGCCTGCCGTGGCGTGAGCCCTTTATGGTATAACGAAGCTACAAAAATCCTAAGGAAAAACTGTGTCATGTGTTCGATTCGTATTGAGGCCTCTGGCTCCGGGGCACGAGCAACTTTAAGTGACATGCGCGGCTGTTGCTGTGGTGCTTGCTTCATACTGATTGGAAGGAATCCGGCTCATAGAAGTCATACGGACACCCTCTCAGGCCTCACAAAATTGATTAAAACTTCCAATTCCCACATGTTCCCTTGTAACAGATTCCAATTCTCTGCTTCCCTTCTAAAACTGAGTAGTTTTCAAACCTTTCTGAAGGGACACGGGGTCAATATTAAGGCCCTGGACCTTAACATGGATGGCACTGAAGAAGTTGGTCGCGATGTGATCGTAGAATTGGTTCGAAACCTATTCGAAAGGCAACTTCCAAAACTGGAGTACCTTTCCTTCGACGAAATACACAGAGATTGGCTAACAAGCAAAGCTTTGAATTCAAATTTAGTTTCGCGCTCCCAATCGAAAGAGTCCCAGCTCAAAAATCTTAAGACTCTCGACCTTAGCCATGTACGAGGGCGAGATGCTAACATTCTACCAACAGATTTTCTATCTTACTTCATCGAAGTCGCCGTGAATTTAAAGGCTCTGCATTGCAATACCCGTGATGACCGTAACTTAAAAATACTGTTGGAGCTTGATGCCATCCACCTCCTGAAAAAGTTCAGCTTTGAATTTACAGAGGACAAAAATAGAATGAACATGTACAGAGAGATTGCAAGGAAAAAACCAAAATTTGAAGAGATTGAAAGAATCAATCTGAATGAAAACCTTGTGTCTGAATCTTCGCCATGGTCCGAGTCTTCTAACCAAATTGGAGAAATTTTGTCCAACGTTTTTAATTCGTGTGCCGCCACTTTGAAATGCATCACCAGCTTCTTCCCATTTGGCCTCATTTCAAATTTAGTTCTCCCGCGCTTTTCAAATTTGAGAAACTTTTCCTACGGTAGTGAAATGGAAGAAAGGAGTTGGAATCCAAGGAATCGGCAAGGGGAACAAGTGTTTAGTAGTACGCCTTCAAAGGTCCCCGTATTTCCTCGGGGCTCTAATTTACTGGAACAATGGCCACTTCTCCAAAAGGTCGAAATTTGGTTCAGTTGCGATGTGATGGAGTCGCAGGATCTGAAAGAAATATTTTTGCATGACACATCACCCCATGAGTCCGTGAAGACGCTGTTGGTTTCCTTCGAAGCGTGTGAAGAGAAAGGCCTTCCAACTGCTTGGGTTCAGTATTTTTGCCAGCTGTTCCCGCGAGTTAAGGAAGCTGATTTCAATGCCTTGCACGATTTTCCAAGTGCCAGTCAACACTTTTGGACGCTACTCAAGGATTTGGTGAAACTAAAGGTTTCTATTCATGTCGAGAAAGATCACGGCCGCCCATATTCAGAGATCGAAGCTGGATTTACTGGGTTTACTACCGATACGTGTACCAAGCTGTTCAAGGCTTCTCCGAAAACTGAATGTAAAACAATGCCTAAAGAAGAAATTCAGAATCTGCGGGTTTTTCCATCTATTTTGGATCTTAAGGGTACGTAAACTGTGACCATGAAACTATAATACATAATATGTAACTAAAATTGACCTGACCATTTGCCATTTTTAAACCAATTGATCACAGTCACAATTAGCTTGTTTTTTAATTGCACTAACGACAGAGTTAAAAACTATCTGCATAAGTTTCCACATCCACAACACGGAGTCGTGGGAGTGGAAGATGCAAGAAAACAACATCAACATGATTAATGCAGCTGGCGACTCAGCAATTCACCATGGAATAAATGAGGGCGTGGCAGCTGCTGAAGCTGACGAAGAGGGCAGTGACAACGAAGATAGTGATGACAAGGCCAGCAACGAGGCCCCGGAGAACGTGAAAGGTCGCAATGAAGATTTAGATTCTGCAGCTGATCTACCTAAGAGCAACAGCAAAAGTGACGACGATTCTGACAGTAATTCTGATCAAGATGGAGATTCAGGAAGTGATTTCCAAAACGATTCGCGCGGCAGCGACTGGGACGACGACGACGATGTTCTTTCTCATGTTACCTGGATATTCGCCTTCCGCATGTGTCCTCAACTACAGCCTCAATTTATCATTTTTAATCATAATTAGGTAGAAATGGTTAAACTAGCCTGGTGGTGTTTAAAATCTTAAAATGAGAATATCACCTTAATTACTTGTTTGCATTCTCCTAATTTTCGCAATGTCTAGGTGTGTTTAAACGACCCACCAGTTCATTTTGTTCTTTGTTAACTCTAATATAAGTTCGAATAAAATAAAGCTAATCTAGTAAAACTAATGCTATTTTGAATTATAGAATTTCTTCATTGTTAGATGCTATTATATTACACAATAATAAAATAAAATACTAGTATAACGTACAGTATACTGTAAGTTCAAAGTGTTGGAATTAAGGCAATGCAACCAGCCAAGAAATATGCTGCACTAACATACATAATATGTGCTCTGCCACGTTTTTTAATTTACTGCTTTCACTTAATTTGTGCTTTGTACGATATCTGTAGATCGTAGATGTAGTAATTTTTTCTTCTAAGCACGAAATTAATTAAGAAATTCTAATGTTTTATACTTTAAGCTAAAAGTAAGCAGTGTTGAGTCAATAATGTATGTAAGGTAACTTCATTTTCGATCGACTGGTTCATTTTCTAACTCAAACCCATCTTCCGCCCTGCCACGAGCAGCTTCCTGGAGTATTGCAACCACGGCACCTTTTTTCTGTCACACTGGCGCTGACATCCATTAAAATTAAAATCAAAATTGTATCTATTAAATATTAAAATAGAAATAGCTGCTAAAATTTAATTAGTAATTGTGTAATCAAAGTTAGCAAGTGTGTTGGTGTATGCACTTAAACATACCTTCAGCAAGGTGTGTATAAAAAACCGACAAGATCACAAATGTGAGCACAACAAAATAGAAAAATGCAATTGTAAAATTCGCCATTTTTGTCGTGCGTTGAATTAATTTCAGAAAAATTTGAAAAGTTATTGCTGCAAAAGTGTTCCTAAGATTACAGAATTATTTTTAACCATAAAATTTTTAGCAGCTCTGTGCACTGGAATAATAACAGTGGAATGAAAAACATGAGAAAATCATGGCTTTTTATACAACTAGACTTGTGTAAACCTACAAACTGACACTAACTCTACTTACTCATTTTATTTGCAAAACGTAGATCAAAGGTTCGAATCACGATACAGTTGCCTTGCAACGATAATGCTGTGTGTTGTGACTGGAAGGCTCCGTTTAACTTGAGGTGATTTACACTTTGCAAATTCCAGTCTGATAATGTTGAGTAGACGTATGTAGGTCAAATATGACATTTTGAAGCACGGCTATGGCAACTTGAGTGTCATCTCTAGCTGAGAAACTGACGAAGCCGATGGGAGCCAATGGTTTTCCTTTGTTCCAGGAGTTAGTCAACTTGCTATTGTCCATGAAGGTTTGAAGTCCACGACGGTTTTGGAAAAATTATGCCTTAAAAATGTAGTTATGAACTTGCCTACTTCATACTTGCCTACTAGAAAGTCGACTACTTACCAATTTGCAATTTGCCTACTGAAGGAGATATAGGGATATAATTATTAGCTGGTCCGGAAAATATTTTGATTCTGGAAAGCATGGGATTACTACAAATAATAAATTTTAGTTTTTGTCCAACATTTTAATTTGTAAATACGTACATTATAATCGTTGCAGCGATTGCAGTTTGAACTGATTCATGGGAAACAATCGTCAACTCTACTGGCTTGGCTTGGCTTGCAATGCATTATGAACATTTTTTTGGCTCGAGAAACTTGCATTTAGTATAACGCAACGGTCATCTTTCCGGTAATTTTGATTGGAATTTGTTATTAGCTGAACACATGCAAACATGTAAAAATGTGCACAAAGTTACAGTGCGCAAAGTCACGATCAGAATGTACGTACATACTTGTGCGATACAATACAAAATATGTAATCAAATCTCAATAGCGTGTCGAGTTTAAAGATGAGAGTACGGTGTTAAATCTAGTGGGATTTGCCGTGGGTGATTTTAAAAGTTTGTGCTTACAATTTTATGATTATAAATTTCTTGATTTACAAAATGTGACTTCATTGTCAATTCAAATAAAGTTTGAAACTTACTACATATTTGAATCTCTGTTTTAGTAGCCTACTTTATTTACATATGTATATGTTCGTACGGATATCTCTGCTTGCATGACAGGCTTGTCTTGTATTTTTATTGTATTCATCGTTCCGTGCTTTCAACGTTTCCGTTTCGTACGCTATCAAGACAGGGCGAATATGTGCTAAATCAAAGGCTTTGTCTTTCTGTGTATAAAGCAACTTAATTGTGCAATTTTTGATAATTACATCACTACGTAATAGTAAATTCAATGTATAACGGGATAATGAAGGTATATCAATGATCGTTGTACCGCGATTTGTTGCCAGCCGAGCCCACTGCAGTTTCAAAAATATTATGAAATCAGAACAGCCATAAAGACGAGAAGACATCCAACGTATTCTTGAGGACGGATGGACGACGCAAAGTCTTCTTCTTGTTTTTCCTGTCGACCATCGGATCCAAATATTCTGATTGGGTATGGATTGTAGTTAATTTTAGAGGGTGGGATCTCGTTTCGTAAAAGACCAAACGTGCATGCAAACGTTTTATTTGGCTCTCTTTCAGTTCTTAGATTTGTAAATTTTTTTAACTGTAATATCGTTTACAATAGTATTAACAAATAGCCCAACATATCTAACTACATTATTAAAGTGAGTCGAGTACCTACATGTATTTTTGATTTTAGTTTACAACTGACCTGACCAGCAGATATTTTAATGGGAGTTTTGAAAACGTAGACTTGTGTTATGGGGAAGCATGGGGGGACGGGGTAAGTTCCGTCTGAGTAGTAAAAGTATTGACTTTCTAAGGGCAGGAGCCACGATGGCGAGAAAGGTGTTTTGATTTTGATGCTAAACTTGTCGTCCGTATCATCCATGTCCCAGTCGCCACCATTATAGGATTCTGCTGCCTTTAGTAATGGCTCCAACAACTTGTTATCCTCTGATCCTATCTGCAGTCAAATATGATACACAATTCGATTTGTTACTTCGTTATTAATACAATCCTCGATTTGGATTATATTCTGGAAATGCTCTCTTTATTTTAATTTTCATCTCGTTTGATATTTTGTCGATCGAGTGCCCGTCGGCGTAACACATTACCTCGCCTAAAACGCTGACCATTATAATGCTAGACTCATTATTAAGTGGATATAAATTATTGTCCATTCCAATATCCCTCGGTTGAGAAAAGAACATCATATTTATCTCTAATGGAAAACTACAAAAAAAAAACAGATATGATTTTCTGCCGTTCAAAAGTCTCGTTGTGTCTCATAATATTATCCGGCGCTTACGTTCATAATAATTTCGAAACTGCAGTTATTTTGATCACAAGATTACTGTACCGCTTTCCGTCGAGCTGATGAGAAGTGCGATCTTTCCCCACTTTGGAAAAGTCACAGAAGGAAATGAATGCAAAATGAAAATCGTAGGCTATGGACGTCCCCACAGGGTCGTAGGAATCGATCAATGTTAGCAATCCAAGTCGTGGTGCACGAAGTTCAACTATTGAAAAAGGAATAAAGTTAAGAATAGGAATGAGATATAGGTATACAAAGTTATAAAAATATTTATTGTTAATACCAACACGGTTTTATCACGTCATTAGCTAATTTACTGTACCCCAGAATAGATCGGTATGAGGTCGTGTGATACCATTGTAAAACTAGGACCTCAATGCGTGTAAAACTTGGCCGTTTTACCTGTCTTTTTGTATATATGTACACACAGTTATAGTTGTAAAACAAGCAGGTACTTGGAAAAAAAGAGAGTTTGCTATGCTATATGCTCTACTCTTAAATAAACATTGAATTACATAGCATTTACCTGTACTCTGCACTGCATACAGTGTGCATTTTACGGATATTCAAGAACAAAATAACAGAAGATATGAGATGCTATGGCTGCATACTATACAATTTCAGAACTGCAGATATTTAACTTGCACTTATTAATATAATGAATTACTATTACGATGACAGTATGAAAAACATGACAATTTTAAACTAAAAAGCTTAGGATAAGCGATGGCACTCACTACCATGATACGAATCCGTTGGATACCCGAACTCCCAATCCAGGTTCTCAATATCCTTCCGAACTCTGAATGACAATGACGGCTTTTTCATATCCAATTCAAATTCCTCCTCAATATCCCTCTGAAGGAGAAAAAACGCGGTTCCACAATAATGGTAATAAGTATTTAAGGAAGAACTGAGTGATATTTCTAGCCTAAGTTTATGGAATTGTTTTGCAGATATTTTTATAGAATAATGTAGAAACTCGTATTAAACGTGTTAACGTGTTAAACGTTTAACATAAATATATATTATAAATATAATTCTTCTCTTGTAATCTTTTCTTCAGATAGTAGACTACTGACACTTACAATGGGTAGAGTGGCCTGCGAAGTCAAAATATTCAGCGGAGTTCCTGGCGTCATAAAGGATTCATCCTCACCGGCCTCCACATAAGCACAGAAATTGGTTGTTGCTTCTCCATCGGGTAATTTATTCCAATTCTCAGGACCTAGAAAGCAAAAATATGATGCCACAATCATAATTATTGAAATTATTGGAAGCTCGTAAAGCAATGACGAACCACAAAACAAATTAAATTGTTATTAACTGTTAACCTAATGGGTCACCATCCGTATACGAATATCGAATAAATGTGTTATGAGCCTTATTTCCGTGAGCTACGAAAACAACAATAAATGATTTATTTAAACCGGTTTCAATTTTTCTTAAGATTAGTGTAAGCTCACAATCAGATGCAACGAGTATAACTAATAAAAATTTTATTGTATTCATTCTACATAATATAATCACTATCACTATATAATTAAAATATTGTTCCCTAACCTGCAATTAAGGGGACCAAGTGCAAAACCGATACAATGTCAACCACCGAGCGCATGTATGCAGCCATAGGTTAAGCTCAATTGGTCGTGTAATGACAGATTGTTTCAGTCGTTCACAGAGAGTTCACTATGCAATGTCTCACAGTCACAGTCTCACTGTTGAATTATTTATTGTGTATTTTAAAAATATCTGACTGTGTTTTTCCAAGCGACCTTTTTGGTTCTTGTCGATTTATATTTTAGTTTGTTTTTATAATTAGTGTACCAACAATTCATAAGTGTAGGTAAGTAATAAGTAAGTAAAATGATTTTATAGCACCAACCGTTTACATCCATTTTCCAATTTTTCAAAAACAAATATACAAGGGATGGCTGTGAATTAATTTGAACCCTGCCTTTCCTGAATTGTATGTCGAAAATTCGTCTTGGTAACTTGGACACGAGTTTTGAACTTGGGATTTTGGGAATTTTGGGTTAAAGCTAATTTATGCAACGAATAAAAGATGATTTTAATAATGTCATGGTATTCCATTAATTTTTAGTAAACATTTTTGATACGGCCATTGTTTGCTTGATAAAACAACATTATTAGACAAACTAGACTAGACTTTTTTTAAAGAATCGAACAAAACACCAAAACCAAATTAATTCTTTTTGTCGACTGAATCAAACAAAACAGCAGAACTGAAACTGAACAGACTATAAATTAATTTATTATTATTTTTATTAATCTGAATCTGTGCGGAACCGCATGAATCCAACCAAAAAATCCTGCCAGTTAAAATCATTTTATCGATAATCGACTGTCATACTCATTGCCATACAATAATCTGTAATGCTAATTTGTTACGCAGACCCATGCGCTAACTAGCACCCAGCTTAAAAACATTGTTGTATCCAACAGCAGCAGCATCAAAGCAACAAGAGCACTTTGATAAGATAAAATCTTTTTTATGGACAAGTAAATTGCATTGCAATATTACACAGTTATGTATATCGTTATATGCATCTACTATATTAGTAGATCGTTATATTATTTTTTAATTTTGTCGTCAATAACTGAAGGTGATTCTAAACGTTAAACGTTGGGGCAGAAACTGCAATTTGATGCATTCTGCTTTCTAGTTTCTAAGCATGGTAGCCATCATCGCTTATTCTGCATTTTTTCTCGCACTGCGAACTGCAGCAGCATTGCGTCCCATCAATCCAGCAGTCTCACAGCACCTCATTGCTGGCTTTATCAAATCATCGTCATAGCGAATGAAGTTATTTAAAATTTTGTTTAAGCAGATTTAATAAATTACTCTCGCAAATCTCTACCTTGCCACCTTCACGATTCACGTTTGTCAAGATCGACGACCACGAGTCCAGACTCTAGAACCAAGCAAAAGTTATACGGTTGAAGGTTGTCAAAGGGCGAGCTGTCCGGCTATCATTTCGTTATTAATTACAAATATATAGACTTTGTTCAATTATTTAAGAGTAAATATATTAACGTAATAATTATTGTAATATCAACTTTAGATCATAATAATTTGTCCTCACATTATATTTGCATACGTCGTTAAAGTCTTATTTGGTTTTTAGGGGAAATCTCAAAATTAGAGGCTATAAGTTGTACAACTGTTTCAAAAATGGAAACATTCGGCTCAGATGATTATGATATGGAAGACGAAGAACCTCAAGATGAACATAATCTTCCAGTCACAACTCCACTGGCAGCAACTGCAATTCCATCCGCGAATGTCACTAATTTGAACCATCCTGCTGCCCATTTCCAAAGACCAGGATCCAGTGCACCAGCTGGCGTTGTTCACGATGCTTACGGCAATCCATTCTTCCCTCCTCGCCCAGCACGCCCTGTCACGTTGCCATCAACGAGGTCACCCTATGCCGCCACGGACCAAGCATCGCCAGCATTCTGTCACCATGAATTTCGCCCGCAGTCTGGACACCCCGCACAAGGATTGCCATATGGGGATACAATGCTACGAGCGTACTCGAGTCCGCACTCACCTGTAGCATATTTTACCCCGATGTCAACTGCACCCATGGGATCTCATCCCGGTCATCCCCATACAAACAACAACACCAACAACAGCAGTAGCAGCAACTACCACAACGGAGCTGCTTACCAACAACAAAAACAGCAGCAGCAGCCATCCTCGACACTTTTTGTTGCTAACTTGGGGCTGTTTGTGACAGAGAAAGAGCTCACGGATATATTTGCAAACACTCCAGGATTCCTCAATGTAACGTTGTACAAGAAAGGGACTAGCCCCGTCGCATTTATCAAGTACATTGACGTACGATGTGCAGTTTTGGCAATGACAGCCCTCCAAGGCTCTCTTCTTAAGTACTCAGACTCCGATCGTGGAGGAATGAAAATTGATTTCGCAAACTCCAAGTGCGTCATGCTATACGAAATTCTGTGTGACCGATCATAGCATAGATAAATTTTCTGTCTTTTCTCGTTCAATTGTAACCATTGGATCAAGAATTCGTACCAGAACGTGCAAGGAGTGCACGTTCCTTCAAGATTCCAAATTAAGAATTTAAATATTTATACAAATTCCTCATTTCTGAAATTCCAATAAATCGAACATCTTCAAGTATGCAATCTGACACTTCATGTAAATTAGCCTATTGCAATGTTAGTTAAAATTATAAGCATTCGAAATGTAACATTTTTAACCATTCTCCAAATTCTAATTAATTAAGATCCAATTCCTAGAATTTCCTGAAAGATGGAAACTCTCAATATGTACCTGTACTGTAAATTATACCTATTCTAAATCCCTATTTAAGGAAATCATTCCTAATAAAAAGGATCATTCGGTTTCTATAAATTGTCGTGTGAAGTTGTGTCCTGTCGATATTATTTTGGTGATTCATCCTGAGGCGAAGTCTTACTTGCAAATCCTATTTAGGCGAATTAGTTAAGATCCTTACAAGGCGAAGTTTCATCTGGTTACATAAATACAGGGCATCTAATTGTATAATTATTTGTAGACATCGAGTGATCACTAATCTACCGTTAACTTCCCCATAAGTTACACAATCATGAGACTGTAACCACTGCAGTCATTGTAAACAGTCTAGACGAAAATTAATATGAAAACATAGTTTCCTAAAATTATTGCCAGTGCAATGTTCCCTCTGTTCACGATAGAGTGATTTTGTCGTAAAAGAATAATAAATTTTAAAGTAATGTCTTGCACTTGCATTTACCTCAAACACATTTTAAATTATTTAACTGATCTATCATTCTAATTTATGACCTGCCTTTACTCAATGATAAATATGTAAATTAATGCAAATAATAGCAGGTCGAATTTATTACTATATTTATATTACACTTGTAGAAAACAAAAGTTAAACTATTAACTGCTGTGCACTGTACATGAAACAGCAAAAAGTGTTTTCTGGTTCTACCTTTATATTTAAAGATTATAAATCGAAAATTCATTTAATACTAATGTATTAAATTATTACTGCAAGAATACCTATATCGACTCCTGACCTGACGAAGATTGAACGACAAAGGCTAGCATTAACTAATAACACACTAAACACAAACTAGGATGCATAAAAGAATAGAATATTACAATGATTTTATAATTAATAATTCAATATTTCACCCAAGGCTGGCCAAAATTTTTGCTAGTCTAGTCTAGTCTAGTCATTTATTTTTTTTAGCATCAGCTAGTCTAGTCTAGTCTAGTCACGATTTTTTCGACCCTTGGTTAGTCTAGTCTAGTCTAGTCAAACCGGCCAAAAAAGCTCAGTAGTCTAGTCTAGTCGCTAGTCCGCTAGTCTAGTCCGACTAGACTAGGCCAGCCTTGGTTTGCCAGGCTACATACATGGACTGCAAGTTGAATAATGTCCGGAACTTTGGAAAACCATTGGCTCCCATCGGCTTCGTCACTTTCGCAACTAGAGATGACGCTGGAGTTGCAATGTCCGAGCTTCAAGATGTCATGTCATATTTGACCCACTTCTACCCAACACCATTAGGCTTGAGTTTGCAAAGTGCAATTCAAAAGTTCAAAATTCTTTGCAATCACATCCAGTTAAAAGGAGAGTTTTCCAGTCACAACAGCATCGGCAGCAACTAGAATTCCAATCGGGCATATCAATAATAAGAATCATCCTGATCCACATTACCAAAGACCAACTACCACGGTTCACACATTTATAAATCGGTTTTTATATTTTTAACGATTTAAAACGTTCAAGGAGATTCCAGCCGAACCTTTACATACAATATTATGCCTTTTCTTTTGGGATTTGCACTAAACTCAGTCGGTTAATTGGCTATAGAAATTTTGATTACTCATCCCGAAAATTAACTACAATTTCAAGTCCCATAATTATTATTGTCATATTATTCTGAACTATGTGACTATGTATTGAAGAATGCGCTTACTAAGTATTTGCATAACCAGCACCGTAACACGCACAACTAAAACGCACAATAAATCATTACATTACAGACATACGAATACAGATACAACGGCTGGGTGGAATTCCATTTAAGCACAATGTTATCATTGAAAAGTATTATTAATGAGAAGATCAGAGGCCTGCGGTTTTTGCCTCAATAACCACTGCCTGAAAAAATTCAAAAACTAGTTAGAACTTGTTACTGAAAAATTGAGCTCAGAGATACTAAATAAATAATTGCAGAAATATCTAAATATCTCCACGAAAAGATGCAATAATAATAATTTACCATTAGTCTTTAAATTAAAGGTGAATCAACCTAACTTATGGTATTATCGTATTATGAAATCATTAATCAATCAAATACGAAGATATTTTGGTGGAATCAAACAACTATCAATTTAGAACTAAATAGCTAGCACACACACAAGCATTATATTGAATGGTTAATTAATCTCAGAGTATCAGATACCTACATCCTGGCTTTTAGATTTTAGTAAGGGATATCCGGGTAAAAAAAACAGGCACAAGATTTAATTTAACTGAAACTGAATAAGATCATGAAACATGAATTTAAGATACGGAAACTATAAAGGCATTTGTTAAAGTTGAAATTCTGAAAAATGTTTTCATTTACCAAAATTATTACTACAAAAGTTTAAAAAAAAAGTCAAAATATCTGAAATTATATACGTCCGGGTAAAAAAAACAGCAGTCACCTTTAAACTAGCCATAGAATAATGAGCCATAGAGTATTTCTATGGCTAAATGTGTCAACTGCGGTTGTTTTTTTTACCCGTAAAGTTTTGTCCTTTTTACCCAGACATAAATTATTAGCAGCACATTTTTAAAATCTCAAAAAAGAACTGTTTCGAGGTTATTTTGGCAACTAATTTTGATTTTATCGCGTAGAAAATCAAATTTTGTGTCAGAAACTGGTCTACACTATGACTAAAGCTGAATAGCAAGGGAACAGCAGCCACACTTCGACGCAGACCCACACGCTTACTAGCACCAGCTTAAAAACATATTGCATTGTTTTATCTAACAGCAGCAGCATCAAAGCAACAAGAGCACTTATGAGATAAAAAAAAATTTTTGGACAAGTAAATTGCATTGCAATATTACACAGTTATATCGTTATATGCATCTAGATCGTTATATTATTTTTAATGTCGTCAAACACTTAAGGTGTACGAAAACTTGTACGAACTTCTTGGTTGATATGCATTCAATCACTATATATTCTCTGCTAGCTCCAATTTCTCAAATATGATCAACACTTCGACAACGTCGACAAGTCATCTTTTAATCTCGTCGTACCCACGCGTTTCTATTCCAGTTCCGTTTGCCCACCTTCTAGTCCTTCCTTAAATGTAAAAACATATTGAAACCACCAAAAAAACAAAATCCTTTCTGTTACACAATATTATTCTATTCCACATTCAATATTACTCAATCATGAAATTGTCAATAAAATATCTACAACCTACCAGTACCCAATTAGGTCATTAAGTCATCAGTTTGATTAATTATACAAATGACATTACTACATACATTACACAACTTATACGCTGAGTTTATAGTTAAAATTAAAAGTGCAGATTATTCCAACAACTTCCTTCCTCTAACTAGTAAGTTAGTTGAGTTCGTAATTATTAATTAGGTAGCTATTATACTAGCTATAATCTCCGAGTAATGAATAATGGCAATAGCCGGCTACCATTGATCATATAACATAACTGACTGGCTACCGAAACAAAAACACTACTTAGCGCTTTTACTCAAAACTGCAGATATTTAACTTGCACTTATTATTATAATGAATTACTATTACGAGGACAGTATGAAAAACATGACAATTTTAAATTAAAGCTTAGGATAAGCGATGGCACTCACGACCGTGATACGAACCCGTTGGATACCCGAACTCCCAATCCAGGTTCTCAATATCCTTCCGAACTCTGAAAGACAATGACGGCTTTTTCATATCCAATTCAAATTCCTCCTCAATATCCCTCTGAAGGAGAAAAAATGCGGTTCCACAATAACAGTAATAAGTATTTAAGGAAGAACTACTATAAGTGATATTTCTAGCTTAAGTTTTTGGAATTGTTTTGCAGATATTTTTATAGAATAACGTATGCTATTTGAAGAGACAACCGAGCATATATATGCAGCCATAGCTTAGCTCAATTGGTCGTGCAATGATAAAAATTATTTCAGACGTTCGCAGAGAGTTCAGTATACATATGCAGTGTCTCACAGTCTCGCTGTTGAATATTTTATTATTATTTATTTTGTGTTTTAAAAAAATTTGACTGTGCTTTTCCAAGCGACCTTTTTGCTTCTTGTCGATTTAGGTTTTAGTTTGTTATTATAATTTGTATACCAACAAATAATTTCACTATTCATTTTAAAAGCAGGTATAAGTGAAATTATTTTATAGCACCCACCAACCGTTTGCATCCATTTTACAATTTTTTGCAATCAAATATACTTACAAGGGATGGCTGTGAGTTATGCGAGTCCTTTCCTGAATTGTAGGGTAGGCTGTAGGTATGTACATAGCTGTCGAAAATTCGTCTTGGTAACTGGGACACGAGTTTGAAACTTGGGATGTTAATTTACGCAACGAATAAAAGATGATTTTTTAATAATATTTTATTTTTAGTAAACATTATTCTAGATTGATACGGCCAATGTTTGTTTGATAAAACAACAAATTTATTATTACACAGACTAGACTTTATAGGACCGAACAAAACAGTAAAAAAATTCTTTTGTCGACTGATCAAACAAAACAACTTAGTGAAAGTTTAGTGAACTATAATAATATATTTTATTCTGAATTTTAGCGGAACGGAACTGAATCCAACCGACCAACCCTGCCACGTAAAATCATTTTATCGAAAATCGACTGTCATACGATCGATACTAATAAAATAATGCTGATTTGTAACGCAGTAAGTTGTGGAAATGGAATGGACCCAAGGCACCCAACCGTTTACAAGCACCAACTTAAAATTATGCATAGGCTTTCTCTCAGTAGCACACATTACAAGAACATTGCATTGTTTTATCCAAACATTAACAGCAGCAGCATCAGAGCAAGAGCACTTTGATAAGATAAAATCTTTTTTATGGACAAGCAAATTGCATTGCATTATTGCACAGTTATATGCATCTAGATCGTTATATTAGTTTTAAATTTTGTAGTCAAACTTAAGGTGATTCTAAACGTTAATTGGGGCAGAAACTGGAATGTGATGCATTCTGCTTTCTAGGGATAGTAGCTATTGATACGCTACGAAGATGAACTGATAAAGCCAATGAGGTGCGGTGGGACAGCGGGACTGATGGGACGCAAGACGCAATGCTGCTGAAGTCTGCAGTGCAAGATAAAATGCAGAAGCGATGATAGCTATAGCTACTTCCCACAGTCCCACCGCACTTCATTGGCTTTGTCAGGTCATCGTCATAGCGTATGAAGTAATTTAAAATTTTGTTTATGCAGATTTAATAAATTACTCTCGGAAATCTGTACACCATCCTTTTACCTTTTCTTTGCCGCTAACACCAATCGTACACACATACGTGTTGCGACCTGCACGACTTTCAAGTGCGACGACCACAAATCCAAAGCCAAGCAAGTTATAAGGTTGAAGGTTGCCAAAGGACGAGCTGACCAGCCATCATTTCGTCATTGATTACAAATATATAGCCTGCCTTCAATTATTTAAGAATAAATATATTAGCGTAATAATTGTAATATCAACTTTAGATCATAATAATTTGTCCTCACTTTATATACGTCGTTGAAGTCTTATTCGGATTTTAGGGCAAATCTCATAATTAGAGGTTATAAATCGTGTAACCATTTCAAAAATGGCAACCTTTGGCTCAGATGATTATGATATGGAAGACGAGTGGGAAGCGTCACCTGGACTTCAACCTGGATCAAATGAATGGGATCCTTCGCCTGGACTTCAGTTGGCATCAAGCGAATCGAAACCTTTGCTTTTACTTCAGTCCGAATCAAAAGAACTGAAACCTTCGCTTGTACTTCAGTTGGAATCAAAAGAACTGAAACCTTCGCTTGTACTTCAGTTGGAATCAAAAGAACTGAAACCTTCGCCTTCTCTTCAGCCGGATTCAAACACATGGGAAGCTTCACCTGGGCTTCGATCGGAATCTAACACAGCGGAGGTTACAAGTGAAAAAGAAGTGGCATCCGGGGAGCAGACTACAGGAATTTCGAAAGTATATGAAAGAAAGGCAGAAGTGACAAAAGAAAGATTCACGACGGAAGTAAGGGACGTTAATAAAGTCTTCAAGGAGTCCAGATCAGAGCTGGAGGTAGTTTGTGGTGTCAAGTCCGTAAATAAAGTTACCTCCGTCTACAACGTTGCCCGGACCAGAACCGTGACCTCGTCAAACGAAGATGGTGTGCGGACTCTTTTCGTTAGCGGCCTCCCCATGGATGCATCCGCTCGCGAACTCTATCTTCTTTGCCGATCGTATAAAGGCTACATGGACTGTAAGTTGAATAATGCCCGGAACAAATTTGGAAAACCATTGGCTCCCATCGGCTTCGTAACTTTTGCCACTAGAGATGACGCTGGAGTTGCCATGGCCGAGCTTCAAGATGTCATATTTGACCCACTTCTACCCAACAACACCATTAGGCTTGAGTTTGCAAAGTGTAATTCAAAAGCTCAAAATTCTTTGCAATCGCCTCAAGTTAAACGGAGTCTTCCAGTCACAACACCATCGGCAGCAACTGCAATTCCATCCGCGAATATCAATAATTTGAACCATCCTGCTGCACATTTCCAAAGACCAGGATCCAGTGCACCGGCTGGCGTTGTTCACGATGCTTACGGCAATCCCTACTTTCCTCCTCACCCAGCACACACTGTCACGTTGCCATCAACGAGGTCACCCTATGCCGCCACGGACCAAGCATCGCCAGCATTCTATCACCATGAATTTCGCCCGCAGTCTGGACACCCCGCACCGGGATTGTCATATGGGGATACAATGCTACGGGCTTACTCGAGTCCGCACTCACCTGTAGCATATTTTACCCCGATGTCAACTGCACCCATGGGATCACATCCCGGTCATCCCCCTACAAACAACAACACCAGCAACAGCAGTAGCAGCAACTACCACAACGGAGCTGCTTACCAACAACAAAAACAGCAGCAGCATCCATCCTCGACACTTTTTGTTGCCAACTTGGGACTGTTTGTGACAGAGAAAGAGCTCACGGATATATTTGCAAACACTCCAGGATTCCTTAATGTAACGTTGTACAAGAAAGGGATTAGCCCCGTCGCATTTATCAAGTACATTGACGTACGATGTGCAGTTTTGGCAATGACAGCCCTCCAAGGCTCCCTTCTTAAGTACTCGTACTCTGATCGTGGAGGAATTCGAATCGAATTTGCAAAGGCTAAATCGGGAGGAGAAAGGGATGATAATATGTCCATGTGTGGCTCAACAACCGCTTTTAGCGACGGCGACACCAATTTCGTTCAGAATGGGTGGTCTCCGGTTCCGCCGTCGGCACTATCTCCGTGTAAGTAATGTTGTAAAGTTCTTTATATTTTTTTAAAGCCTTTATCTTTTTCATAATTTTTAATTTTTAAACAACAGCCCTTGATTTTAATTCATGTTGGCCTTTTCTTCAACAAAAAAAAACAGGGTTGGACCCTGTTCATAATTGGTCTGTCTATTAGTCTGAAAAATCTCAAGGACTTCGTCGTTGTCACTGTTTATAAAACAAAACGTTGTGAAGAAAAAGCAAAAATCAACAAACTTCCAAAATCGGAGGGAAAATCAACAATAAACCGAGAGCGAGTGTCAATATTGTGTAATTCTTATAATGTAAGCCGTAAAGTAATTATTATATTTAAGCTGAAAGTGCCAAAAACATTAGTTAGTATCATTGAGCGAACGGATAAGCCGAACTAAATTTGTAATTGTTTATGCCATTTAAATGCAAAACAAAAATATCTATAGCCGCATTCACTCTATTCGTTTAACTATGCCTGACTGTAAATATGTATATCCCCAAATATAGAAAGTCTACTAATTATTTAAAGTGACTTAATTATTTTTACGATGTGAGATAAATGCTTTGGATTTAGAAACATTGAAAATAAACTCAAATTTTTTATCTATTTAATAATAAGCTCAGCTAGCTCATACTATTTAATGAAGCAGAGTCTTCCCCTCTTCACTAAAACCGAGGTTTATTAAACAAACACCGTCATCCACCAGAAGTGCTACCATGCAGTGATTTATTTTCAATTGATACAAGGTAGGTACCTACATAGTTAAGTCTGTATGTACCTACCTAGATCCTTAATAATTTTATTGTAACTTGCAAATAGTTGCAATGTAACACATTATTTTATTTTTATGGAAACTTCTTACTTCTCATAATTACTAACAATAATTTATTTTATGTGCATATTTGAAGCATTTATACAGTTAAGTGAAAATCATTAAAAATGAAGTCAAACGTGAGATGTGAACGCGAACTCCCATTAAACAAACCACCTGTATATAATTTAATTTTAACTATGTATGTCTTATTATGGATGCATGGAAATGGAAGCACGCTATGTGAAGCATATTAAATAGTAGATTCTCAGGAAACAATCACCGTCGTTGTCTTACAGCTTATCTAGTTAGTGGTTAACGTGTTCGTGAAATATTTTCTCATCACTGATATCCTTCACTACGGTATGACATTGGATGAAATGGCTTGTCCATCCTTAATCAGGGAAGCATCTGTAGAGGGTACAATTTCCTCAACTGACTTTTCACTCGTTGATGAAACTTCGGTTGTAGATGACAGACTGTCGGATGCTGGCGCTGCAACTGTGGTGGTACTCGAAGTAATGGTTGTTTCTGGAATTGCTGTTGGAGTTACTGGCCCCTCAGACAATGTTGACGAGACAGAAGTTGATGACGATAGGATCTCTGAAGCAGTTGTAGACGATGGCATGGACGTCTCTGGAATGGCGGATGTTGATGAAGATGTTGACGATGGCGTCGAAGTCTCTGGAGGAGCGTCCTCCGGCTTTGTGTCCTCAACTGATGGGATCATAGTTGTTGGTATGGATGCAGCTGTAGTGGTTGAGGTCACCCCGATTATTGGGATTGGCTCCGTCGGACGGGGTCCAGATGGCACTAGCTGCACGGATCCAGTCATTTGAAACACACCCGTTGTTCTGTATTAAAAAAATAAACATTTCAAAGAGAACGCCATTTAAAAAACAGCAGAATTGATTTGTGCGGTTGAACGGTTGAACAACTGAACTTACGTTGGAGATAAAAACTCGCCCATGGTGACACTACTTTTGCTACTCTCACACGCACATTGTCCACGAACGTATTTGAGGAAAGATTCACACTGGCAAATTGGAAATGCTTCCGGTTTCACTATTGTTTCTGTGAAAAGCCTTGCACCTAAGCCCAGTCTGCAAGCTAAATAAAACGTAGCAAAAGTTGTAACATTAAAAATTAACAGTAATACTAATAAATGGGTGCAACTATTATGTTTTATTATAATTTGGAACGTACTTTCCGTGTAGTAGGTGGCGTTGTGAATTGGACAGCCGGTAAATTGCCTTTCCCTATGTAGACAAAGAATCACACGTAGTTAAGTTTTAATAGACTACTGGCGTTAAAAAAACAAAAATTATGTTACCTAATTTACCTAAAGTTCGGATATACGTCAACGTGACCAACAGGTGGAGATAGACCATCATATCTGGTCGATATTCCGACGACATTAAAAATGGAGAAGCGATTCTTCCCATTCAAATGGTAAACATCAACAAAGTTTGCATCAGTTTTATCCAGCCTATACTCAAAGCCAACAAAGCGGAAGGGTGGGTTCGCAGGGTCCAACCCAGTAATTCGTCCTAATTTCCCGCACAGTGTATGACCCGTCATTCCGGCAACGTGAGCACCCCAAGACCTTCCCACTATATGAAAAGAATCGTAGGGAGCACCGTTTTTGTTGAGGAAATAAACTAATTCTGCCAGTCTTCCCGAGGCCAAATGGGGTAAGTTTGTCCAGTAGAACAAAAACAGGGCCACAATCGAATAATCCTGCAATATTCCAAAAACCAAGTAGGGATAAAATATTTTAATATAATTTCATATCGAAGCATGACAAATATCTTTAAAGAATATATTTTATAACAAGCACTGACCACAACAACAACGTTAACATCTTCTGCGTTCAAGTAAGCGTCCCTCATATGATTCATCCATTCTCCAGCAGTTGATTCAGTGGCAGAATCAACGAATCCATGAATTAAAATTTTAGTTTTCTTTTCAGCTTTGAAGCGCTTCGCAGCATTCCCCATTGGTTTGTCCACACTGATCTCTTCAGGCGAATAGCGGTTTTGTCTTGTCAACAACAAGGAAGCATATTAATTAATTACACAATTATTAACCTTATACTTGACTGAATTTTATGACGTATTTTCAACATTAGACCGAAAAAGTACCTACAGATTTGTAGTTAATTACCTTGTGTAGAGTTTAAATCGCACAATCCTGTTGATATCTAGAACTGGAGATGGCCGAGGGAATTTAGTCATGATGGACAGCGGCGGGAAATGGTCAACGGCATGTGGAGGTAAATTCTGCATAATCCTCCTTCGATGATGATGAAAGTGATGGTGCGAAGATGCTGGAGCGAATTCATCTGTAGGTAAAAAAAAATATTTAAACAATGTATAACAGATAAGTAACGACTCCATCGTAATTAATATAGTAATAATTATTTCAGTATGTCTGTACAAAAGGGGTATTAAAATCACGTATATAACTTACAATTTAAAACGATTCCCAGGAGGAATAAAATGGATTTCAAATCCATGATTAATTATTGATATATAGATATATTGCTTCTCTTCTTTCACTGTGGTTGACGTTTTAGGTTTAGATCCACTTTTGCTCAGGACTTAATAGCTCCGTCAGCCAAGGTTGTGAAGACGACTTGTGTTTACCCCAACCAAATGGGTACTCACCTGTGAAGGCAGACGAGACGAGAGATTATAAATGAAAACTTGCAAAGTCTCAGTATAGACTGATCAGTGATTTTGGAATTTAACATTCAACATTTTGAGTCAAGGAGCGATGCTGGGATGGGGTACTGGGAAGGGCATGGAGTTTCTACAGTAAGTAAATAATGACTAAAATTAAATAACAGTGATCCCATATATTTATATAATTACTTCGCAGTCCATACGGACGGTGTCCTGTTATAGTTATAGGTATTTAATATGTATCTTGAATCATTCTTGGGACCGTCGTTCTTATCCAAGCACCCGTATTTTCTTTCTCACAATGTATTTTACGTTATGTAATGTAATTATATTTCACTTACGTGCATGTATGGACGTTTATTTTCTTTGTTTAGCGGAACTGGTTCTTCCACAGCACCACAGCAGTTCTTAGGTAGTTAGGAAGATACACACTTGATTGTGCCTTCTTCTGCCAATCCTTATGCCTTACACACGTAACATTCAACATTTTGCACAAGTACATAGTCAATGCTAGATAGAAGAAGGAAAGCATAAATTGCAATTAACTAGTAAGTGCTGTGTGAATTAAATACAAAACACCACAATATGAGAACCAGTGAGAGTTTATCTTGTTTTTCTCATTGTTGTTGATGAGTCACATTAAATTATTGAGCCTCGGCTTATCTTATAACATTACTTATTAAGTCCTACACCTTCCCAAGATCCCAAGACTGTCGAGGAATTATCGTGTCAGATCTTTGCGGCGTGGACACCTGTACCTCTTGACCTCCATCAGTTTTCACCAGGAGCCTTATCCGACTTCTTATACGATCATCTGTACCCCTCTTGTGACCCTTAACCAAACGCACCAGCAGAAAGTTTATCCCCCCCCCCCCGCTGTGCGTTCATTCCACTAAAAGGTGAAAACAAGGCAAAAATACAAACAAAACTTGAAACCACTGTTGACTGTACTTTAATAACGCTGTTTTTTCATAATAAAATTATTTTATCTATTCTCAATTAAATTGGGTAATCGAACAAGAGTGTACGAATAATAATGATAACAATAAATTTGACTTTCGATTTTCCGTGTTAAAATACTTTAATTTTATTAAATATAATTAGGTAGGTAATTTGCATTTAATTTTGCGGTTTCTGAAGCAAAACCAAGAAGTGCACAGACATGTGTACACTGCACCAAATCACCACATCATAACCGCATTAACAAAAGTGAGTCCATTTTTAATAGTTATAACTGCATCATTTAAATGCATCATAATGATGAGGAAGTCTAGATGAGTTTCTTAATAAGATAGGGAATTAACATGGACTAAAAGTGGACCTCATCATAACTTCATCAAGAACTCATCATAATGATGCGTTTATAACTATTAAAAATGGACTCACTTTTTCTCAAAGTGATGCGGTTATGATGGTATTTGGTAGAGTGTACACAACGCAGACGTCTGACACGATAATTCCCCAATACAAGACGTCGTATCGAGCAGTTCCGGAGCATCTGTTCCTAGTTTTTATATGGTCACCGTAGGTATTTCATTGTCAAGTACATTTACATTTAAGGTAGGTTAGGTCGTCAACCCGTCCACTATTATACTGTGTAATTATTGCCACGTACAAATTGGTATGACCAAGCCACAGCAAGACCGAGGACCAATCCCATATAATTCCATCCCCATTTGTCCAATTTGCATTGCTTCGTTCGTAAGTTGAATGTTGAAAGGATAAACTTAAAATTCAAGTGCTTTAGTGCATATAGTGACTGCTGAGCTGTGTAAATCAAGAAATGTCATTGTGGATCCCATCCCACGATACTGATGCGCAGTAATGCGCACAGTTTTACGAGTGCTGTTCTCATGAATTATGACATTGCGAGTTCAATTTCAATTTCCACTCAAGAATATTACATACTTAAATAATTACTTGACTTATTTCTCATTAAGAACTCGCTACTAATGTATATGCCATATGTGTAGATGAGACTTTGCGTGACAAAGTTGAAATTGTGATTGGAATTATTGGCTGTTATTTAGGAGGAACAGATGTCCGCTAACTGAATAAAAGATCTCCGTCACTACCGGTCATTTTTAGGTCGTTGATATTTCCCTCTTTTTCCCTTCCTTCCTAGTCTCTATCATTCATCATTACGCTCAAGCTGAGCTACCGAATGTCAATTTTTACTACCATCTTTGTAATCTTTCATATTATCACTAGTCACACTAGTCAGTACTGTACTGATTGATATGATACTGTAATACTGCGCTGTCCAGGTTTAATACTCCGTTTATTGAGGCATATTTTAATGGATTGTTTTTATTATTTTTTAGATGTTGCTTTTATTGTGGGGATGGCGGTCCGTGTCTTCAGTATCAAGTATGCAGCTATGGTTACTATTGATCTTCTAGAGATCAAAGTCGAAAATTCGTCGGACGTATGTAACCAGTTTTTAAGGTAAACGGAGAAAATGTTCCCAGAAAAAATGTTCCCGGAAAAAATGTTCCCAAAAAAGACAGACGGTGAAAAAAT